>BHFT01018705.1:0-16847 GCA_004320025.1 Laticauda laticaudata | reverse complement strand
GTTGGGTTGGAAATATATAAACCAGGATAGACATTTAATACTGTCTCTTTAAGGGAATGCTAAAATTGTAATTGGATATGGTTTCTCAAACGGCCATAAGATGGAGCCAGAAACCTGGGTTGTTTATTCCTGTTGTTGATAGTTACTAGTTGGTCGATGTTCTGATGTTCACTGTTTTTGGTTCCTGAATTTTTCCCTTTTTACTGTTGCCTGATCATCGTTCTTCTTGGTTTTGATGTGAGTCTATTCACTGAACTGTTTATGATACTGGACTTCATTTTTGGATTATTCCTGAACTGTCTGCTTTAACCGTGAATGACTTGGACTGTTTGCTGAACTTTGCTTAACTGTTTACTGGAAGTAAAAACATTTTACTATTCAGTGTATTTGTGTGCTAGTTGTGTGTTTTTCAACATCACTCTCACTACGTCAGTCTCCAAGACAACTTCCCATATTTCCAAGTTCCATTGTCCAGAACAGCTTGGTTTGAAACAACATGCTTTGTTAAGCCCCAACTGATCAACTTATCAGCAGAAAAATATTGTAACTTGACAACTGGCTCTATATAATATACCTTTGCTTGTGTATTCAATTAGTTGAAGGCCAAATATATGCCTGAAATATTTCTCTCCAGCAATAATCTGAATCTTGAAATATGTGGTACCATGACAACCACAGTGTGTTTCATTTCATGCCATTGTACATTGCTGTTTGTTGTTAACAAAAGCATTTCAGAATAGCATCAAAGATTGTCTTTCAAAAAGCCATACACACAATTTTAAATGAGGTCGTTGGGGGCAGAAATAAATGACCCAAAACATCTGTGATTCCAAAATACTCATCTAGAGAAAGGATGCTTGACTGCAACATAATATTGTAGGATTCCAGGTTTGCGTTGGCTTCCTTCTGCTTGGCTGAGTCACTCTGCTGTCTGAATCCATACTGATTATTTGATTCGGTCTATCATTATCTGTGCAGAGTTGTCATAGCAGGGTCCACTTTCAGATGAGGCCAACTTCTGCTTTGGGATGGGGTGCCTTCTTTCAGCTTGAAGATTGTTACTGATTAGTGACCATCTATTTGGAGGGAGGATAAACATCCTGCAGCTCAGTGGTAGGTCTGCAGAAGGTTCATGATTCAGTCAAGTTCAGAGAAATTTGAAATGGGGCATTGAGAGATCTGCAGTCACTGTAGGGAAAACTGAGCTACTTAACCCTGATACAATATAGGGCACTACCTTCCTTTCTTCATACAATGCAGAATTCTTGCCTTTTGCTATTAAAAGCAAACCAAGGCTTGGTTTACATAAGAGTTTAACTATACTCCATTAAATAATATGTGTTAACTTGCACAATATATTAGGCCTTGCTTTAATATAAGTCTTATTTCATATGTTATGAGCAGATCCTCAATTTTTGATAGACTCATTTTCTAGTATGGGTCCTATTCCGTTTTGAATCTAGCCCATTGCAGATGCATCCCATTTCTGAAATTGGCTTAAGAAACAACTGGAAGCAGCCTTAGAGACAAGCAGTTTACTCCATTTGTCAGAGTTCACCCAATGTAACAAGCCAATAAATATGGTTAATAACCACAAAGACTTCATTCACATAGCAAATGAAAACCAAACCAAATCACAATAGCCATATTGTGTGAAATAGGTCTAAAGGTGCTACTCAGTTTGAACTTGCATATTAAAACCAAATACAAATTTGGACTCTGCCAATCTGAGTGCCAAAAAAGTACCCATAAATGTTCTCTTTAAAAAAGAAATAAATTCTTGAAATTGCTCTGTTCACATTCCTTTTCATCATGGGAAAAAATCTGTACATCCTGGTTTTGTCATCTTGAGGTGAGAATCAGCATCAGGAATGAGATGCAAATGCAGGCTTTTTACGAAGAGGAAGTAGAGGAAGGAGTACATAGATAATATCCATGCCAAATTAGGTTTGCCCTAAAAGTAAATATTTTCTATTCTTATCATGTGCTTCCAGTTGCAATGCTGAAAAAAGAACACAGTTAATATTAGTTTTCTGTTCTGATGAAATGCTGTCATGCAACTAGAGGAGATTCTCCAAAGACAGATACAATAAAACAGTCTTGTCCTTACAAGTCATAAAATTCCTGGTCCTGATTTTTACATCCCTACCCTTGGATGAATCTGCTGATGCATGAAATAACTAACTTTTAATTCAACAACCTCTGCTAGACAGCTTCAGGGTCCCTTGAGGTATGGCCTTTACGCCTCTCCTCTTATTCCTCATACACTTCAGTTGTGATGCAGCCAAAATCTTAACATTTTTGCCATTTGTACCATTAGAGCTCCATAACGCTTGGAGATGGCTATTTTCCACTTTCCTTCAGGAAATTCATGCATCAGCTACCCCACTCCTACAGTTTAACCTCTGCTATCTAAATCCCTCTAAGCAATCTTATCAATAAACTTGATGTTAATCCTTTGAGTCAGTCTCACAATCTTTGTTGGTTTATTTTTTAATCTGTTTGCTTTCCTTGCTTAGGTGAACAATTGCCTCTAGACAAGATGGGCAGCACACAAATCAATCAAATAGATAAATAAATAGTCTGCACTAAATTCATTCCCCACTTTGGCCATTTCATGGCCATGGAAACATATGGCCCTCTCATTCTTCAATCAGGAGGAAAGTACATTGACGTAGTAAGCTTTGTCCTTTACCATTATTCAAGGATAAACTGGCTAGCAATTGCTACCCAGAATACACATTACGGCAATTATTTAGGTGATTCAATGATTGGTATATTCCTGGCTCTCCTTCCCCTCCTGCCCACCATCTCCTACTATTGGAAAAAACAACCGCTACTTGTTGTTCTGAACATGTGGGTGTCTGTGACGAGGGACATGGTTTGACATTCAAGCTGTCATTTTTATTTTCTTAGGTATTTTGACTTTTTTTCTCTGGAGAAGGCTCTGAAAAGATGGAAAGAGAATGAGTGGTGATTGATTGCCTTGATGCATGCCCCAGTTGATCAAGATCAGCATGGAGAAAAACTATTTATGTAGCCACTAAGAGTCATCTACAACTTATTACAAAGCTCACAATGTTTTCTTTAGAGGAAAATAAGAATCTGTGCACATGCTTGAAAGCAGCTGCTTGAAAGGTTTTCTCTAATCCTAAAGTTCACTGTGTTGTGGAATTTTGTGAGTTACAAATCCATTTTTTTTAGAAATACATGTATCTAAACCATTAAAAAAAAAACACATGCTAATTCTCAAGGAGGAAATTTGATTAACATTGATTTTCATAGAACCAGAGAACTGTAAATAAAAAAGCATCTATTTTATTTTTAAAATTGCAACTCAGACTTTCTATGCTTGTGGAACAGGCTTCCCAGATAAACACAAATGCTATGTGTCAACTTTCTGCTCTTGCAAGAATAACAATACATGATATTTGATCATGCACTAAGAATAGCAATACAGCCAGGGTACTATTTATTAATGAGTGACCACTGAACACCTTGGGTATGGTGTGGATAAACTGCCAAGAAAGCAGCTCAAAAAATAAAGGAATATTGGTAAAGACTTACCTTAGTGACATATGGGTGGCATGACTGGAAAATCTTCAGGAGTAAAGATATAATCACGTGTAGGAGATATCATTAGTAAATATCGGAGACAAAAAAGGGTTGGGTAGTAAACTTTTTTTTAAAAAAAATCAGACTAGAAAAACTCCTGTGCAACTGGCTGTTAATAAAAGGGGAATAGTTCAGTTTTCTATCCCATGGAAGGGAATTCAGGTGTCTCTAATTAATATCCATAGCATTTAAAACTTATATACTGTTATATATAGTGCTTTACAGCACTGTCTAAGCATTTTACAGAGTCAGTAGATTGTCCCCAACAATCTGGGTCCTCATTTTACTGACCTCGGAAAGAAGGAAGGTTGAGTCAACCTTGAGCTGGTTATTTCTGCTAATACTTTTATTCACAATGTATATAAAATACTGTACAGAGATTATGTGATGGCTTTAAGGTTTTAAGGCTTTTGTGAAAATAACCTGTAGTTGCTGAGTTCCAGTTGGAAGCCAGCAGCGAAGACTCTTAGATTTCTACTGTTCCTGAAGTTAGACAATACTTTTCTGTTTTTGGGAATCATTTTGCAAAAATGGATTGTTTATAAGGTCAACAAAGATATATTCACCAACACAAAGTTCAACCTAACCCAAGAATCTCTTTAACTATAGGTCTCTAGGAGCTTAGTAAACAAAGAATTCCACAGCTTGCTGGTATAACACACAATTTGATGCAGAAAGTTCATCTATGAATGCTCCCTTTTGATTTATTTGGGAAGTGTAATGGGGTTGATGGAAAGGCCTCAATGGCATGAAATATTGAAAAAAAGGCAGTTGATGTTGGTACTATCAACAGTTATAATACAGTAATGATTGGTATATGAAGTGGCACCTTTGTTAAAAAATGAAGATGGAATATGCTGTTATAATTCTCTTATACAAAGGAAAGAGGAACAAATGACCAGACTCAAGTTATCCTACTTTGGTCACATTCTGAAAAGACTTAGCTGCCTGAAGAAATCTCTGATACTGAGAAAGGTGAAAGGAAAGAGAAGAGGATGACCAACACCAGGGTGGAGTAACTCACTTACAGTGGTGATGGATGCACTGTTTGAAGAACTGAAAGATCAGATTAGGGACAGATTGTCACAGAAAAAAAAATCTGTATGTTCATTAAGAGTTGACCCCAATTTAATGGCACATGCTGTAATCAAATAAACATAAAGGGAAAGATAATAATAAATGCAAACCATACAGGTGGATCCGTTTGTCAAGTACATTGGGAAAGTACATTCCATCCAATAGAAAGGATACAGAATAATAATTAGTGCAGTTTGGAAAATGGAACATTTTTATACTGGAAAGAGCTGTGCAATTCAAATTGTTGCTGGTAGACAAATGCATTAATGTGAGAAAGTTGTAATTTAGAGGAAGTGGCAAAATATTTTGAGTAACTCAAAATTGGTTATAGAATTCCTTAAGAATGGTACATGATAGGAGCAAAAACACATGAGAATAAATTGGTTAATGAATAATTCAATATTAGCAGAAAGTGAGGGTGCATCATATATTTTTGCTGTGAAATATATTTAAGAATTCATAAAATACTTGTGATGTAAATGTGTAGATATGCAGGTGAATAGAGGTGACATCTCAATCATATGATGCAATAAAGAGCCCAGATCTAAAAAATAACAATGCCTGAAAGGTCAAGGTTTGATAAGGAAAATTTAACAATGCTTATAATCTGCACATCAATGGTGAAAAATTAGATAAATGTGTGTATCTTTGTAAAATGTTTATTAAAGAGGGAATAGATGGAGAGGATTTAACTGTAAATGCTGATAGAAGAATAACGGTAAAATCTAGTACAAATATTTGTCAAAAGAAGTTAAAATTTCTATAAGTTATTTCCATGGAAATAAAAGTTAGATATGGCAGGAAAAAACATAAAAGTTGACATGCAGTGGGAACATGTAACGTAAGAAATATGATGATAAAAGAAGAAGAGACAGGGTCAAGAATGAGTGGACTGATTGGATGTGGACTGAATCTGAAAGTGAATGACCCATTTGAAAGAAATGTACTAAGATTGGATTATATATGAAGACTGAATCACAAATAAATACAGTATATGAGGGGCCCTTGGTGCTCTCTAAGTTTTGTTTTCTTGCAGACATTTCATTACCCAAACTAGGTAACAT
This sequence comes from Laticauda laticaudata, assembly GCA_004320025.1. Taxonomy (NCBI): domain Eukaryota; kingdom Metazoa; phylum Chordata; class Lepidosauria; order Squamata; family Elapidae; genus Laticauda; species Laticauda laticaudata. The sequence goes on along the minus strand of BHFT01018705.1, from coordinate 11,091 downwards.
TATCAGTGCTAGTAAGGAGTGCTGTTTGCTGTCAGTTTATATTCTATAGTGCAGAGGTCTTCAAACTTGGCAACTTTGGACTTCAACTCCCAGAATTCTGGGAGTTCAAGTCCACAATTCTTAAAGTAGCCAAGTTTGGAGACCCCTGTTCTAGTAGCTTGCCTGTCAGTAGGAGTGGGGATGGTCTTAAGATTCTTTGATTGGGCTGTTGGCTTCTTTGGCAATTTCTTATTGGGGAATTATTTGTTAGTCTGACATTAACTTCAAATTAAGCAATGCTAGGGTTGTCAAACTCGTATTGTCACATCATCACATGACATATGAGGACTTTAACCCGCCCTTCACTAAACTGGGCATGGATGTGGCCCACATGTGACATATCCGGCCCTCAATCTGGGAGTTTGACAGCCCTGATCTATGCTGATCTGGGTGCTTGAGTCATTTTGTTCCTTTTTGGGCTAGGTTATAGTCTCTTTTGCACAATCATGTACATAGAGTATATGATTGTAGAGTCAATGGGTCAAGAGGAAAGCATAAAATGAAAGTCGTGGCTAGATGGAGTTGATGACAATCTCAAAAAGTGAGAAATATAAAGTATATGAATTAGCAGCATTTCACAGTACTTGTGAAAAACGTTTGATTTGCTGGAACATATGGAGAAGTTAGTGAATGTTCTTGGTATAAACTAGATTTACTTAAATTTCTTTTTCTCATCTCTTGCATTTAATATTGTTGCTCATTGCTTCTCATTCTTTGTTTCCCCTACTTTTCATAATGTTGGTTACAATACTTGCAAAAGAATAGCATGTTGGATATATACAGGTCGAATATTAACTTGAGCAATTTTAACAATCTCTCAAGAGACCAGAAACTGCAGGCAGAAATATATTTAATTATGCCTTTCAAGCATTCATGTGTGAATTGAATTGGAAAATAAAAATAGCAATCTTTGATATATAACTTTATATTGCAAACAAACAAATTACATTAAAACACCCTTTTCACTAATGAATTGTGTGTCAGGGTGGGTAGGTAGATACATTCAGAGGTTTTTTGGTCTTCTATATGCAGCTTGACATGGAAAAAAACAATGGATCAAACATTTGAGCCAGTTAATATAATCACATATATACCACATAGAATAAAATTATAGCTAAATGCCCTGAAATTAAAAGCTTGAAGCATAATATTAGATTCATTTTTCCAAGGGTTTTAATTTTTTAATTTTAGCTTAATTTTTACAGAGAGGAACAATGTGTAATTATGATTTTCAAGTATTAACATTACACACATAATATGTATCAATACGCTCTCCAAAAATTCAGAACGTTGGCGGACATGTAATAGTAGCTTTATTTAATGAAACCACTAATGGAAGATATGAAAAAAATGTTAAGAGGAACATTTGAGTTTATTATTCCTGTAATAGTCTGCTTTCTTCAGTGCAGATAATTTTCGTAATGTTTTCTTCTAAATCCTCAACAGGCTTCTAATTATTGTTTGGATGTGAAAGTACATTTTAGCCTCTGCGGAATCAGTTTCCCTGCAGTACAAATGTTCTTATTAGGAAGACATTTTAACATGGGAAGAATATAAATTAGATTTGTTTTTTTATATTTTGATCAAAAGAATAATGGGAACCAAACCACTACACTATTAGGTCTTTCACAGAAATTAGATGACCAAGTGGCTTTTTTAATAAGTCTTGTTATAAACACTGACATTTCATGAAACATTCATGTTTGAATAGCACACTGCTTTTTAGAAATCAAAGGACAATTTGATGGAGTCATCTCTATATGACACAGTCTTTCTTTACATTTTCCCCATTTTTTTGGTAATGCTACATACCCACCTCTAACTCAACCCAGGCTGTTATTCTTAATCCAATATGTGTATGGAGTTACTCAAGCATACCTGAACATGGATAAAAATCCAAATATTAAAGTTGTAGGCTCTCTGATCAGTTTGGCCTATTGTACTTGTTATGATAGCAATGTAATCAACATAGGCTATTATGTTTAAACTGGCCAAAAATCGGATTTATCAAACAGGATTTATATAAGAATAACACTGTCAGGCATTGGGGAAACCCAATGTGCCAACTAAAACAGAATAAAGTGTGCTTGTTTTAATATTGTGGGCACACTTAATGCTGGATTGAACAATTTGAGGAAATGACTTAGGTCTCACAATTAAGAATGCTTCCAAACTAGTCTCTTTCTTTCTTTCTTTTAATAAAGCCTATTTGTCTCCTTCGCAAAATGTTATGGCAAATAGAATCCAAGTAGTTCCAATATGAAAACAGACAATATTCTTGATTAAGAAAAAAGCAAAGCCAGGATCATTGAACAATATATTCTGATTGACAGCATAGGACCCCCCCCCTCCCATCTGATAGCACCCCTTATCAACTGAAGCTTCCAAGGATAAAGCTGCTTCTCTAGTTAAACGCATGGTGCTTAGTTGGTACATTTTCCCTTCAGTGTAAAGAGATTGCCCATTTTCTTCTGAGAGGTAGTCCGTGATTTACAACAGTTCATTTAGCGACCATTCAGTTACATCACTGAAAAAGTGACTTATGACTGCTTTTCATTCTTATGACTGTTTGCTGGAGCAGCATTCCCAGCAAACATGGTCACCTGATCAAAATTCGGATGTTTGACCACTTACTCATATTTATGATGGTTGCAAAGTCCCAGTTTCTTGTGTTCACCTTTGGCGACCTTCTGACAAAGTCAGTGGGGAAGCCAGATTCACATTTAATAACAACTGCAGTGATTCACTGAATAGCTGTGGCAAGAAAGGTCATAAAATGGGGCAAAATTCACCAAACAAATGTCTCGCTCAGCTGAATAAATTCTGGGTCCAACTGTAGTCGGATGTCAAGGACACATATGGAATGTTACAAACAAACATCCCAAGAAGGAAGTGTTATTATATGCCGTTGTTTTTTTTTACTGGCATGCAAATCAAGTCAAATCTTTATTATTGTCAAAGACCAGCATAATTACTAGCATGCAACAAAAGCAGCATGCCAAGAATGTATTCATAGATCTTCCTGCCAAGCAGGCTGTTCAGGGTACAGTTCAAATGGAGAAGATACGGCTTCGCCCCTTTTCTCTCAGGGCAAAGGAGTGATAGCAAAGGATTTGGAAGGCGGGTAGGGTGGAAAATATGTGCACCATACACAGAAGGTGTTATGAAAAGACTCTCAGTGGCACTCAGATGGAGCGTTGCTCCATACATATTCTCAAGGATTCTGCTATGTTGTGATTTAAGTGGAGTAACTCAAATTGCCCAGGAAATAAGCGGACAGGGCTGACAGTGAAATGAGATAGTTGGCATTTGTTCTGGTGAACTCTGTGTTCTCAAGCTTGTGAAATAAAAGGATTTATTATGTGTGTATTTACATGTTGGCTTTGGCTGTCACTTATGGCATCAAAGTAAAACACACAAAACTTTTATTCTAGCCAATCAAGCTTATCTGTCCAGCCATTTTACCCTTGGGATCAAAATTAGAAAGATCCTGATTCTTTCTAATGCCGTGTCAAGCAGATTTTTTTTTTAAAGCTATTTAAAATCTTGGCTTTGGAAACAGGGAAAACATCACACTTATACAATATATTTGACATTGTACGAAGTAATTAGATGAAAAAATCACTTTTTTCCTACAAACATTGCTTCTTATTGGTTCCTGTGTATTTCACAAGACTGGACAATGCTGCAGCTGAAAAAAATGCAGGGAAACATATCTTCATAAACATGCTAACTAATTATCTATCATGAATTTTAATTTTCCCCCGAACTACGTACCTAGAAGAAGCTTACCTTCCTAAACTTCCTTGATACAGGTAGCCCTTGACTTACTTACAACAGTTCATTAAGTGACCATTCAAAGTTACAATGGTGCTAAAAAAAAGGAACTTATGACCATTTTTTAGATTGACAACACTGTGGCTTCCCTTGGTGGTCACGTGATCAAAATTCAGAAGCTTGGCAACCGGCTCTTATTTATGACGGTTGCAGTGTTCTGGGGACATGTGATCCCCTTTTGCAACCTTCTGTCAAGCAAAGCTGATGGGGGGAAACCAGATTCACTTAAAAACCATGTTACTAAATTAACAATTGCAGTGATTCACTTAAAACAATTGTGGCAAGAAGTCCTCAAATGGAGCAAAACTCAACAAATGTTTCACTTAGCCAAAATTCCGGGCTCTATTGTGGTCGTAAGTCGAGGACTACCTGTAATGCTGAAACCCTATCTGTATCAGGACCTATGGACACAACACTTATTTTTTCTTTTTTTCCCTCTTTCCCTGGTCAATCTGCATGTCGGATTAGATGTCTCTCTCTGGTCTTACTCTCTCAGAGATTTATGTGAAGCCCTAAAGGTAGTGTTCTCTTCGGAACGTTCAGGCCATGGTATCTCTGTATTCAGTTTCTGGATTACTGATTTCCTGGAGATGGAGATGTTGGCACTGAACTTCACATCTATTACTGCAAAGACAGATTCCATATAAACTTCAGCAGTAGCAACAGCCCTAAGTTCAATTAATTTAAGTATGAAATGTTCCCCTATGAATGGACTTGGAAGAAGCAACAACGAGCATCCAGAAAGCTGAATTTAAAGATAGAATAAGAGCAAGAGAATTAAAAGTACCATTAAGGCATTTGAAGAGATCAACTTCCTTCTTTCATCAATTGCCTAGAAGGTAGAAGACAGAGACAAGCATACCACACTCTGTTTATGTATCTACTGGAAGCACAAACCTGCATTCAGAAAATACACTCTGTATAAACATTAATATAATGTGTCTTAACCCCCCGCCCATCATGCACACTTTTAGCCCTTTTGAAATTTCAGAAATTATATTCACAAAAGCTATTTTTCCCTGTTTTAAAATTAGTATATTCATAACACATGATGAAATAAATGACCCGCTGCAATTTTACAATAAATATTAAAACATTTTAAACCATCTTGTTTTGCATGTAAACAATAGCAAAAATTGTGCCAGAATCTGTACATAAGATTAAAACTTGGTGTGTTAAAAAAGTAAGCAGTTCAAAACCAAAATATCAATAGATAAAAGACAGGAAGATAATACAAAACTGTTCTCTTAGGTGGTAACAGTTTAAAGCCACCTAACTAAACCTTGTTATAAAATTTACAGCCATAGAAATAATCCACTCTTGTTCTTTATTACAGAATAAACATGGGCTAAGAGAGGTCATGGTCTGGTCAATATGGTAACTGGTGTAAGGGGAAAAAAAAGGTAATGAGATGATATAATTAATATGGGAGACAGAGCATGCAATTCCACTCCAAACAGGACCTGTCCTCAATTTAGTTTTTGGTTTGTACTAAATTATCCATTCTAAGCAATGAAAGTTTACATCTAAGTTTTATACACCGACTTTCCCCATGCCAATAATAAAATGCATAGGATAAAATTAGTCATATGACAAATCATGACTTCTGTCAATCAATACTACAGCATTACACTGTATTTCCATGTATTGATACATATTGGTAGCGTTAGAGTCCTTTATGTACCTACTTACAGTACAATAGACTTGGCTTCTTCTGACTCTGTCAGATTTCCTCACTCCTCACCAAATAGGATGGATCTTAGAAAAGAATCCTTATGTATTATATTATCTACATGTGTTTCCTCTGAAAATAAGAACAGGTATTAATTTTTGCTCAAAAAGACACATTAGGGCTTATTTTTGGGAAAATACAGTTCTAAATCTGTCCATCTGGCTGACAATCTTAACTGGGGCTTATTTTGTGCGTAGGGCTTATATTATGAATATTCTAAAATCATGCTGGGGCTCATTTTCCAGTTGGGTTTTATTTTCGGGGGAACATGGTATTTTTCCCTATCACTTTCAATTATTTGGATACAGGTACGTCTCTTCCTCTAAAAAAGAAGCAATACAAACTGGGTATGTAAGTTATCTTCGTTTAAAATTAATCTGTATAATTTGCAGTTAAAAATTAAGAAAATTTAAACTAAAGAAGTTGGATCAGTGACATTTTCCAAGATGTTGTCAATTAAGCTGTCCTTATTCAAGCAGTTCCTTGTATATTTTCATCCGAATTGATGGTCTGGATAAAAGTTCTCTTATCTGATTCACTTTGGCCAACAGAGGCAACAATTCTCTATGCAAAGCTTCCTTTACTAGAGCTGTTTCAGGGCTCTTCCCTAAAGGAAAAAGAATAACAACACATGTTTGTATACAATTAATTGTGATTAAAATGTTATGGAACAAATTACTAAAAAATACACCATTGTGCACAAAGTATATAATTTTGCTTGAATGTATTTTTTTTTACTGTGAAGTAAAAAAAATGTAAATCAGAGAAAAATACAACTTATGCGTGAAAATTGTACTTCAAAATGATGCATGATAGGAGATTCAGTATCCAGTTACATTCTATTGGGTAACAGTAATTGGGATTTGCATTAAGATTTCAGTACTGACTGCTCTTCGAGACAATAGATTGCCTTCTTCTCCAACAAAACACTTTATTTAGTTCTGCTGAACAAAATTCAAGATACTGTTTCTTTGGCCATTCGTTTTGCATCCAGGCAGCACAGAAAGAAAGCAGTGGAGAAAAAACTCTGTAGTCAAGAACACAAGAAAGATGGCATTTTGGGGGGATCACATCTCTCGTCCTTCTTGTCCTTTTCTCTCTCAGGCTTATCTTCTTTCCCAGAGTTCAGTAGTGTTTTTTTAAATAATCATTTTCAGTAGCACTGACATTAGTTCTTGTAAAGCTCTGTGTTCTCAGTTCAGAAAGGATACCTGATAGCAAACCATAACCATCATGCCAGTGAGGACAACTCTGAAGAGTAGGGAGCAGAGACATGGATGTTGGTGCTACAGCCCTCCAAAACAGTCACTTTCTACTAATGTCACTCTCACTTTCTTTGCTATTTCCAATGGCCACCTTCTCAGTTTTCACTGGGGTCCCACAATCATTTTGTATGTTTTTGTTTTGAGTTTCTTCTAGATACTGCTGTACCGCCTTGAGGACTGCAGTCTCCACCAGCTTTTTGCTGAGGCTCAGCAATTCTGCATCATCTGGCTCTGCCCCCTTTTTGTCACCTGTACACCACAACAGACAAAAATCAGTAAAACTAAGCAGGGAAAACTGCATGCAAATACACACTTCAGGAGAAAAGCTTCTCAGCACACGGGATACACATTCATCAGGGTGTTCTTGCATTCGCTGGTTCCAAAATCCTTGAAAAACCTTCAGAATGAAACATAAAAGGGGTCCCTGGTGCTCCCTGAGCCTGGGTGTTTTATTGTAGACGTTTCATTACCCAAACTAGGTAACATCATCAGTGCTAGTAAGGAATGGGGTTGACTCTCAGTTTATATTCAACCCTGAGTACAAACATTCTCCTTTGTTATAAAAAAAAAAAGGACCTGTAATATGAGCAGTAAGGAAGATGACCTTGCTAGGGATACTATCCAGGTCTGTTCCTAAAGCAACAAGGGCAAAAACACACCTTAAGTCTAAAACAAGAAAGTATGCTTAAGCAACACAGACAGATACTTGCCTAATTTACATGAATATGTTGAAAGTAAAGAACGGACAGATTTGCAAGATTCTGCTACTATAGTCAATGATAACAAAAAATGTTGTAGATTGAGCCTTCTTGTAGAGTTGATTTCTTGGTTTGGTCTACATGAGGCTGAACTTAATTCTTTCTCAGTTCTTTGCCTGAATCTTAAGGCAGCCTGTCTTATTTCCCTGCCATGGAATTCCATTCCATGGATTCTGGTTGCTCCATTTATCTCTTTTGCCCAAAGGAAAATTCCTAATCCAACAATTACCTAAAGCCTCAGCTGATACATTGAAAATCATCTTATTTCAGGAATTTGAAATATAAAACTTGGTGCAATTTGGGACTAATTTTAGTCTTGTTTAAATTATAAAATTGTGGCTGAGATGAGAAAGCCTGATGAGGGACTACTGGAAGACTAATTAAGAATAACAAAACATATAATAAATATCTTTAAACAGAAACAGAAGTCACACAGAGCTTATCCTCCAGAAGAATCACTTATTCTTTTTAGTTATGAAATGTTTTTCCAAGTTGATACACTATTGAAATGGCAAGTCAATGTTATCCAAAGATTCCTAGTTTAAAATCCTGTTTATTTCATATTTACTCCGTAAGTCATACTTTGCAACACTCTTGGACTAGTTCCATACTTCAGTGATCACATAAGGCAGAAATTGGAGCAAGGCAAAGATTTTCCTTGGAATCTTTGCAATTCTGCAAATATGAGAAATCTTGCTTCACTTACTGCTCTTGGGTTCAAGCTACCCATTACTCTCTACCAATAAGATCCTGACGTTGAATTCTTCCTTTTCTTCTCCTTTCTCACTTTGTAAGAATGCAAAGCGATCATGGTCTTCGTATTGGAAATAACTTCTGAAAAAGTAATGACTTGCTATTCTGTCACTTTCATAGCACACAGAGCTTTTAAATGCAAATAGCATGCTAGATATAATCAACAACATGCTAGAAAGCCATTGAAAGATTGCCATGCCTTGTTTGAATATATTCCCATCACTGCTATCATTCAAATTCTTTTGCAAAATGCAAATGAATCTATTTAAAGGGGTGTATGAAAAACATGGTGCTGGCAATTTATTTTGTGTAGTAGAGGTGAGGGATATTTGTTAAATGGTGGTAGCTCTCAGGGCAGAACATGGGCTGGGTGACACATTCTTATTGGGTAGCTGAAACAGAAGTGCTAAATCCTGATGAACTCATAGTATTCTTGGTTTTTCAAGGTTAGTACAAATATATAGTAGGTCAATCTGAAACTGCTTTGTGAGGAACTGGGAAATGGAAAAGCTGCCATGTGGAGGTGCTTTCTTTTTTAATGAAAATGTAATAAACCCTAGTTGTTTAATCATACACTTTCCTACCAAAGGGCAATTTATAAATATACAACTCTATTGAATGCAGTCAATTTATATTTTGAAACTAATACTATTGTTAAAGTAAAGTAAAACTGCTTTTTTGCTCCTAAGCAACTCATTAGTAATGGACTGAAAATGTCACTTGCATCTAAAACAAACTCTGAAAAATAGTGAGCAGGGAGAGGAACTCTGGTTCTTCTTTTATTTTACTTGTTTGGTTTCTATAGTTGCCTATCTCAATAATGACTCTGGATGGTATACATCTATGCCTGCCTCCTCTGCTCACCTAGCATTAATTTAGTTCAGGAGTTTTAAGAAATGGATTCCGTAAACCACTGTGCCCCCTTAAAAACCCATATGCACATTCAAGGAGAAAAATAAAGGTCCGTAGTTATGCTCCATTATTATGGCAAGCTTTAGAAATAACTAAAGAATACTGAAAGGCCAAACACAGTGAGCTGTGGTTTTCGTATCCCTACTTTAGCCATAGTCTTTGGCTTGAACCTGTTCTGACCAAGGCTTCCTGAGACAGTAACCAACACACACTAGTCCCAAAAACCTTTTGTTTTATTTCAACAGCTGTAAATTATATTCATTCACAGCTTGTAATGAGTCCCAAACAGTTGGTGAATAGTCCAAAAGAAGTCTGCCACAGTCCTTTGAGATAAGGCTGATAAGCACGCACCTTTATCTCCCTTGAAATGCTGCCAACAATTAAATTGCCAATTAGCTGTACAAGGCCAAACGGAGCACAAAGTCAACACGGAGCTTCAGACTCCAAACCGATCAGAACAAAGTTGCTTCCCTCAAAGGGTCATGTCCCTTTGCTCCTCTTTCATATCTTATGGGAGGGGCCAATCACCTCCAAGCCTTACTCCTGAGTCGCCCCTTTTGTCTTAACTATTCTTGCCTTCTGACAGCTCTGCGCACTGGGAACAGGCTCCCCCTGTTCCTTTGCCTTGCTGATGTCAGATTCTGGAGGCTCCGGAGTCAGCACATAACTCCCAGAGTCAGCACACAACTCCCTGGTCCCATCTCTGTGTCAATGCAGATTCCTCTTCTGAGTCTTCCCTAGCCTCCAAGATGGACCCCTGTTCCTCCCCACTGTCTGACTCTGCTGTCAGCTCTGCAGGCCGTCAGCAAGTCACAACAGAACCATAGTTTTCATATTGTATTTTATGTTATTCAAATTTAGAATCTTTTAAATCCTTCATGAAAATGAGTAAACTGTGAAATATTCACCTGCTTTCAATCATTTAAAAATAGAGAAACGGGGCACATTCTATTCTTCTTGCACTGCATTAGAAAGACCTTTTAATTTTATGAGATGAAAAACAGTGGAAAGCCTTGGGACTTGTAATAATAGCTAGGAAACTTTCACTGACTAATTTTTATTCCATTGCTTGTATGCTTGGCCTTGAATGCTGTATAAATCATAAGCAGGCCAAATAATTCAAAGACTTCAGTTGAAACAAGTTATTTTTCACTTTGAAGGAACTGTGTTTCTCTTCTGTTTCATCCAGTCCTACTTAGCACTTCCAATGAAGGTTCAATCTTTTATCTATTGTCATCCTCTGGGATACTATGTCACCTTTAACAGAATTTTTTTTTTTCCAGCATTAATGGACATCTTGTACAAAACACCTTCTAAGTGACTTCCTCTCCTCCTGGAATCTCTATGACAAATGTTCAGAGACTCCAGAAGGGAATCCTGTCCATCTAAAGGCTAGGTCACACTGGCCGACAGATGCAAAACGTATGCAAAAAGAACACAGCGGATGAGCAAAATTTCAGGGGTGGCTCCATCTGTTGTTATCCGCTCTCAAAAGTGCCCCAAATTTGCATATGCATAAACAGAACGCGAAAACACAGAAAGGAACGGACGGTGGGGAGGAGTAGCGGGGATTAAAGCGGATGTTTCGTAGAAGCCTAGCGATGGAAGCGGATGAAACATCTGCCAGGGCTTCCCGGGAAGAATAGCGAAGCGGACGCGTAGCGAGAAGGGAAGCGATCGTAGAGATGCGTAGCGGATGACGCGGATGCATTCACGGACGCCAATAGATGCATAGTGGATGCGTAGCGTTCACTGCACAAGGGGATGATGAATTGCATAACGCTCCGCGATATAA
>BHFT01018704.1:0-11639 GCA_004320025.1 Laticauda laticaudata | reverse complement strand
GTACAGACCTCTTTACTTCAGTCTCAGTAACTTGTCTCCCAAAGAAAAATATACTACTATGCTGACTCCTGAACTCATTCTTCATCCCACTAGCTGCTCCATCAAGACCTGCCCTTAGTATCTCTCTGGCTTATGGTTCTTGCCCTTAACACAAAAATGGTATCAGATTATGACTCCTGCTTTGGGGCAAAATTAATTGCTTTTTACCTATGGCTTGGGACAGGATTCTATGGTCTACACATCAAATGGCTCATGTGATCTGCTGTCATTGGGAGGCGGTTTTTGATTTTTTGTTTTGTTTTTTGTTTTCCCAAATTTTGTTCTATTGTACTTTGCTAATTTATTTGATTCTTTCTGTTAGTTTTTATTGTTTTTATTTTTTGTTTTAAATATGGTTTTACATTGAGTAAGCTGCCTCGAGCCACCATGGGTGAATAGGAGGCAATATTAAACAAATAAACCCAGTAAACTTTGATAGTCTTTTGAAATCATGGTCTGTGAGCCTAACCTGCAACTGTTAAGCTTCTGTTTGAAACAGCTTAGAATTGGCTTTGATAAAATATATTATTTTTACTAAGTGAAATGTCCTTTAGAATTGCATAAATTGTAAAGGACATACATCTTTCCAGCTTTAATAAAATATTAATGTGTTTTTCTACATTTCCAGTTAGCTGCCTAGACTACTAAAAAAGACCAAAAGCATGGCAAAAATCTCTTTCTGTCTAAGAATATCAAAATGTTTTTGAAGTTAAATCTGTGCCATTCAATTCAGCAGCTCAGATGGGAAGCATACTGTTCAAGTCTCTGTAGACTAAAGCCTAGTACTGTCTAAAAAGAATTATAAACTGGAGAATGACAATAATATCTACATTCTTTTTTTAACTGTTGTCTAGATATTGCCAATCTTTCTCTTCTTTATTTTGCTCCCATACTATTTGACTCAAAACATGAAAAAAGAACAATATCTACAACAGGGGTGTCAAACTTGATTTCATTGAGGGCCGCATCAGGGTTGTGTTTGACCTTGAGGGTGAAGGGGCATGGCCAGCTGAATGTCACTCGTGTTGGGGGTGCCTGTGGTGGTCAAAGTGCTCTGTCAGCAAAAAAAGAGCTCAGGAAGGCCATGCACACCCCTCACCCTGTTCTGTTTTTGCTAGCAGAGGGTCGCAGCCAAAAATGGAGCTCACAGGAGCTGCACACGGCCCTACTAAGCTCTGTTTTTGCTGGCAGAGGAACCATGGGCTGGTCATTTGCTGTTTCCAGAGCAGCCCCGCGGCCAGATCTAAGCACCCTGCAGGCTGAATCTGGCCTGCAGGGCTTGAGTTTGATACCTTTGATCTACAGTATAACGATGGATCATTGATAGAGTTAAAATACAAGAATGTTGCAATATTTTGTTTTAGAATATCATAATACAAAATTTCATTGAAAATGACAGGAAAAGAACATTGATAATATCTGCTTTGCTAAAACACAAGATTTAATGGTGGCTACAAATGTCAAATTTAATTTAATATTTCAGTTTTGATATTGCCCAACTCCATGATAACTCTGAATATAGAACAACAGAGCTGGAAGGGACTTTGGAGGGCTTCTAATTCAACCCCGGGCTCAGGCAGGAAACCATATACCACTTCTAATTAAAAAGAACAATTTTTCAGTGGAATAACTTGCCTCCAAGAAGTTGTAAATGTTCCAACACTAGAAGTTTTTAAGAGGTGGGACAACCATTTGTCTGAAATACACTGCTGAAAAAAATAAAGGGAACACAAAAATAAGACATTCTGGATCTGAATGAATGAAATATCCTAATTAAATACTTTGTCCATTACATAGTTGAATGTGCTGACAACAAAATCACACAAAAATTATCAATGGAAATCAAATTATTTTAAACAACCCATGGAGAGTTCTGGATATTGGAGTTACACTCAAAATTAAAGTGGAAAAAAACACAAACATACAGGCTGATCCACTTTGATGTAATGTCCTTTAAAACAACGTTAAAAATGAGCGCTTCAGTAGGTGTGTGTGGCTCCACGTGACTGATGATTCCCTACAATACTTGGACATGCTCCTGGATGAGGTGGCCGAATGGTCTCCTGAGGGATCCCCTCCCATACCTGGACGTAAAGCATCCCCCAATCCTGGATGGTCTGTGGGGCAACATGGCTTGTGTTGGATGGAGCAATGACTGATGTCCAGATGTGTTCAATTGGATTCAGGTCTCGGGAAACAGGCGGGCCAGTCCATGCATCAATGCCTTCGTCCTGCAGAACTACTGACACACTCCAGCCCACATGAGTCTTGCATTGTCTTTGTATTAGGAGAACCCAGGCGCCAAACCGCAACCAGCATATGGTCTCAACAAGGCGGTCTGAGGATCTCACCTCAGTACCTAATGGCAGTCAGGCTATCTCTGACGAGCACATTGGAGGGCTTGCGGCTCCCTAAAGAAATGCTACCCCACACGTTACTGACCCACTGCCAAACTGGTCATGCTGGAGGATGTTTCATGCAGCGAATGTTCTCCACGGAGTCTCCAGACCCTGTCACGTCTGTTCACATGTGCTTCAGTGTGAACCTGCTTTCATTGTGAAAGCATAGAGGCTCCAGTGGCAAATTTGCCAATCTCGGTGTTTTTTTTTATTCTATGACAAAATGACAAATTTCCTGCACGGTGTTGCGGTTGTAAGTCACAACCCCCAATTGTTGGATGTCAGAGCCCTTCATACCACCCTCATGGAGTCTGTTTCTCTGCAGTGTATTGAGCAGCCACATGCACGTTTGTGGCCGCTGGTAATGTCATTGTGCTTGCAGGCTTTGGCAGTGCTCCTCTGCTCCCTCCTTACACAAAGGCAGAGGTCGCGGTCCCTTTGCATGCTGGGTTGTTGTCCTCCTATGGCCTCCTCCATTGTCTCCTGATGTACTGGCTTGTCTCTGTAGCACCTCCATGCTCTGGACACTACGCTGACAGACACAGCAAACCTTCTTGCCACATGCGAAAGGGAGCAGGGTGGTATTGAGTGACATCCTGGACGCACTGGCACTACCACTTGCGTGGGTTTAGACTCCCGTCTCCTGCTACCACTAGAGCTGGCACCGCCAGCATTCAAAAGTGACCAAACCATCAGCCAGAAAGCATAGGAACTGAGAAGTGGTCTGTGGTCACCCTCTGCAGAACCACTCCTTTATTGGGGATGTCTTGCTAACTGCCTATGCTTTCCACCTTTCCTCCAATTCTATTCCATTTGCACAACAGCAGATAAAATTGATTGTCAATCAGTGTAGCTACCTAAGTGGGCAGTTTGATTTCACAGAAGTGACTTGGAGTTACATTGTATTGTTTAAGTGTTCCCTTTATTTTTTTGAGCAGTGTAGTATAGGTTTTCCTGCCTGAGCAGGTAGTTGGACAAGAACAGCAATCGCCAACCGGTGAGCCGCGGCCCACTGGTGGACTGCAAGAAAATTTTAGCCGCAAAGAAATTTCACCCCCAGAGCAGCCCTACACAAAACAATTATTCCAGGCTGTGCAGGAACATAAGGCTGCGCCCCCCACATAGCCCGCGGGAGCTCTCCCCACCCACTCACTCCTTACCCAGTAAACTTGCCTGCTAAATTGCTATTTTTCTTTTTTCCATCATCTCTTCTGCTGTGCTAGGAGATTTAGATTAGCTAGGAAGCAGGAAATGGTTGGATTTCTTGCTTTCTAGCGAGTCTTTAGATCTTCAGCTTTGCTTTTAAGCACAGCCGAACCTTCCTTAGGACTGAAGTTTCTATTATTCAGTGCAGACTCACAGCAAGGAAATTTTATGTGACAGACTGAGCTAGCCGATGGCAGATAGATAGATCACTGAATGATTCTGTGAGCAACTCAATCTNCCAATGGCAGATAGTTAGATTTCTGAATGAATCCGTGATTCTGTGAGCAGCTCAATGTGTCTGCCTGCTTTGCCTGATTTTGGGTAAAAGTTGCTCTTTTTTATTAAAAAATCAATATTTATATAAATATTTATAATATTTACATACAAAGCCATGACCAGCCAGTCACATGACCACCAAGCCACACCCACAAATTAGGCCATTCCCACAGAATCAGTTAGTGGTCCCTGGGATTTAAAATTATGAGTTTGGTGGTCCCTGAGGTCCAAAACGTTGGCAACCCCTGGACTATAAGACCTCTAAGGTCACTTCCTTCTGTTCTGTTGTTCTATTCTGTCCTGTTCTATTCCCATTCCCATACTAAAGAGAATACAACCAACCAGACTCACTAGCCCCATAACAAAAAGACCAAAATGATACCCCAAAATGGGGGGAAAAGGGAGCAGGACTCAACCACCATCTCATCACTAAGCCTGAGAGAACAAACAGATTTTTAACAATTTACAAAAAAATAAATAGGTAAAGGAGAATGTTTGTACCTCACGGTTGAAATGAGAGGTCTTTAGTACTCCCTGAACTTGGTTGTTATCTTGCAGATATTTTATTACCCAAGCATTTCCATGGTGATGTTACCTAGTTTGGGTAATAAAATGTCTGCAAGAAAACAACCAAGTTTAGAGATTACCAAAGACCCCTCAATCAGATTGGTGTTTAGAAATTAGCAGGTGAGGCAATGTATTACTTAAATTCATTCATTTAGTGACCATTTGATGTTACTCCATTGGAAGAAAGTGAGAGTTTTTCACACTTATGACTACTGCAGCATCTCCATGGTGACATGATCAAAATTCAGATGCTTGGCAATTGGCATGTATCTGTGACAGTGGCAGTGTCCCAGAGTCATGTATCATCCTTTGTGGCTTTCTGATAAACAAGTCAATGGGGAAGCCAGATTCACTTAACAAGCATGTTACTGACATGAACTGCAGTGGTTCACTTTACAATTGTGGCAATAAAGGTCATAACATGGGACAAAAGCCACAAAACTACTACTTTACTTATTTACTGTTTCACTTGGCAACAGAAACAAATTATGGCCCTATGTCGAGGACTACTTGCATTGGTCTTTGGGAGATACTCTTCCAGAGGGCAGGAATTCTCCCTGAAAAGATATGATTCCTAGGTCCTACAACAGGGGTCTTCAAACTTGGCAACTTTAAGACTTGTGGACTTCAACTCCCAGAATTCAGGCATGGCTGGCTGGGGAATTCTGGGAGTTGAAGTCCACAAGTCTTAAAGTTGCCAAGTTTGGAGACCCCTGTCCTAGAGATGACTTTGTTCACTTGAGAGGACCCAGGTTATGCCCACTCGAAGTGAATTCATCTGGTGGGTAAATGATATGGAAAATAGCGGTCCCATGATGTAGCCAGGCCCTATAAAGGACTTTATAGGTGACAACCAACACCTAGAATTGCATCCAGAAGCCATATGCAATCAGTGAGATCTCTATCTTCAAACTGGAAGGGTGGGATAGGGTGGCAAATTCAAATGTTGCTGGGGCTCAATACTATCAGAAGAAATGAACTCTCTTACCTCCTTTTCCTTGTTCAACAACACAAGCTGGCTGTTGGTCAGAATACAGTACTTTGTCTCCCATATTATAGTTTCTGAATCAGGGGACTGGCCACAAGATAGTCTATGAGTTGCAGGTCCTTTTACGTCTGTAAAAAAAAATAGCATAATTAGAACATGTCAGTTACTCTCTCAGCTGCTAAATATAGATTTAGCAGAGCAAACCCATGCATGTTTATTCCTGCTGGGGCATCGTCAGGACTGCATCTTATAGTATGACTTGCTTACCAAATTTGTAAAAGCAATCCAATAAACAATCCCCCTCCCTTTGCAATCCTACTCAAATTATCACAATATATTAATCTAATCAGCTTTAGCAATACTATACAATATCTATACCAAAAACTATTGATTTTATGTGAAATTTAACCTAAGGAGATGCACACAAAGCAATTTCCAAACTGGAAAAAGTTGTTTTTTTATTTAGCTCACAATATAAAGGTGTACAAAGGTAAATTAAGTCTCTAACAAATTTTGCCCATGTGATGCAATTTCTTTATACCACCATTAAAAATCAATGACAGTATTGATTTAGTGCAGATATGATGGGAATTCACAATGCCCACCATAAGAATTAAGCATAGCAAACTTCAGGCTAGTCTATTCTTCTGGTCTTTTTATTGATAAGGAGGAGATACTGCTACACTAAACATCCAGGGAAGGAAAAATGCATGAGTCTTGGGCTTGCCATAGCTTGCTCATACAGTGTGGGAAAATACAACCTCAGTTGAACTGTTGCCTTCAATATAAAATATGCTATCTTATTAGATATCAGTGTAAGAATGGGGCATATTTTAAGAACAGAAATTGAGACAATAATTTGCTCAACAGAACTCATGGCAGACAATTTTCAATTACAAATGTTTAGGCATTTTACAAAGAAATGAAAACTCTTCACGCACTGATTATTACACTCAATTGATGAAGTAGATTCTGGCTGGATCTATATCATTGGGGCTGATAAGAATGTATTCACCTATTTATCAAATATTCTAATTACTGAGAAGATAAAATCACAGAACTGAAAGACAGTTGAAAAGTCATAGATACAAAATCCCTACTGCAGGCAATTGCCACAACAGCAAGAAACACTCTAATAAAGGTTACCACCTCTTCTAAATAATCTCGTCCATTGTTTGCAATAGCCATCAAACTGCTTCTCCAGTTGACTCTTTTAAAGCATACTGAAACAACAAAAAAACTTTGAATATTCCTACAGGACTTTTCAGACCTGGAATAATCTAAAGTGGAGACATTACTCGTGCTCTCTATATAAAGAAACCTATATATTATGTACAGATAGTCTTCAGAATAATGGTTGCAGAATTCTAAATCTAAAAAGAATCCATTGTAAATGACTTTTCCCATTCAGAAACTTAAATAATACAATATACTGACAATCTGCATAACTCTCTCCAACAGAGCTATTAAAGTACTGTTTAGTATGGCATAAGAAAACTCCCAATTATGGGAGACTGAGAAAGTGCTGTAAAAACAATGGTAGATGAATTAGGGATTTGCAAAATATTTATGCATGGAAGAGCTAGTGAACCATAGACAATGGAAACATGTCTTTTGAGGAGGAACTGCCTTGGGAAGGAGTGGAAGAAAGCCAAGAATATTTGTGACAATACCAGATATTTTCTCTAAGGACATGCCTGTGGCTCTTTATTTGGGAAAGGATCAAACTAGATTTTGGTATGACATCTAAATCAGTCTAAACTAGAGTTCCCCAAAGTGGTCAATATCCTCAAGGACTATCCAAGGGGTCAATGCTGTTGTTACAATTTGTAGTATTATTAATTAAAGTAGTATTTATTAAATTATGTTCATATAATAAATGGATGTTGCTGAACAATCTGTAACTTCATGAAGGGCTCAGTGAGCTGAAGAGTTTGAGAACACTTGGTCTAAACAAACACATCCAATCTGCAGCCAGCCTACGAGAATTGAAATCAACCACACAGTCAACCAGAGACAACCCTGACCCTTAACCAATCCATGAAAGCCCCTAACCAGCACTTCACCTCCCAATGACCCTCCCCTGACATGACCTCCCCATCACAAGATCCTCATCTGTCATGATCCACATCTGACCCATCACAAGGCCCTCACTTGATGCAACCCACACCTGACTCAATCACAAGACCCTCACCTGACATGATCCTTACCTGACGTGACCTGCTCATCACCAGACCTACTGACCACACAAAGCCTTTATAAGCAGAAGAACACTGACATTTAACATCCCCTGAACTCCACGAAAGATATTACCTAGCCTGGTAATGAAACATTAAGAAACCAACCCACAAGTTTGGAGAATGAACCTCCACCCTCATCTTACATCTGAGCTACAGATAATCATCACTACCATTGCAAATACTATCTGTTTCAAGAGAAACTTTTTTAGTTTAGATTGAAATTATTATTAAGATTCTAAAAATAAATGTATAAAATGAAGATTATATTATTTAATTAAACATTGTGATTATTATTAGACTTGGTATATGACATGTTGTTTCCCACTTCCCTTGAGTCCTTTTGAATGGAATGACTAATCCATAATTTTTAAAAACCAAGTATCAAGCAGACAACTTATGTATAGACATATGATAGGCATGTTTGGAGTGCAAAAAAAATTCAAAACAGGAGGAAATGTTTGGTTGTTATTTCTGTAAATGTATTTATAAATCTATACAGGACAATCTGTGTTTTCTGTATGACTCAGAAGTGCTCTCATTTTCATTAAGCTTGATCAAAAGTACTGTACTGTAGTAGCATCACTTGTAAATCAAACTTCACCACTGGGGGTGGTAAATCCATGGTAAGGGAGAAAGGCACAAAGGAAAAGTTCAAACCAACCCCCAACAAAAAAAAAGCAAAAAAAACCAACAACCATTAATGGAGTCTCCATTAACTTTAGGAAATGCATATTGTATTGGTGATCCTTCCTTCTTATAATACTATTATTCTCCAAAGGGTCACAGTATTTCCCACTGCAGTATATTTACTTCATCTTGCATTAAATTATTTTACTGGTTACTCATCACTCTCAAAGTTCTATCCTTTTTAACATTCTTATTGTTTATGGCTCTTGATATCCTATCATTTTTCGTCCTTTTCCATTTCTATGACCATACTGAAACTGTCTCTATCATAAAATCCATTTTTAAAAACATTTGTTATATTGTTATCTTATTCACAGACTTCTGAACACTGTAGTAGCAGAAAGTACACACTTTCAGTAATGAAAAATATAAACCCCTGCAAATTTGATATAATGTAGGCTATCAAGGGAGGATAAGATATACAAATGTGATATGTAAATACAAATGCATATTTTCCAAAAATAATTCTTAAAACCCATACGGTATTACTGGGCAAAAGAAAATAGTTTGCATTTTGCTACCAATTTTTATTCAGGTTTTCTTACTTCCCTATATATTAAATATATTTTGTTTTGTGTGTTTAATTGAAAAACTGTGACTTTCAATTCAAGGGCCATAGGGCTGCTTTCTTATACCACAAAAGCAATTTGTGACATTTGAGACAAATTCTCCTTCCATCTCCAAATCTCAGTTAAGGGTACATAACTTCAATCACACAGTTTTGATATGCTCCAAGGCCTAAAAACTTGATTGGGAGGGAGAGGGAAATTATTTAAGAATTTGTGGATCTCT
Source organism: Laticauda laticaudata (assembly GCA_004320025.1). Taxonomy (NCBI): domain Eukaryota; kingdom Metazoa; phylum Chordata; class Lepidosauria; order Squamata; family Elapidae; genus Laticauda; species Laticauda laticaudata. The sequence goes on along the minus strand of BHFT01018704.1, from coordinate 2,445 downwards.
AATATATTCTTAAGCAGAGGAAAACACAAGTCTGATAAATGTCTAATTTAGGATTGAATATCAAAGCTTGTTCTGTATTTGCTCCTCTGGTAGCCTTGGAAACCAGCAGCAACAAGAAGCCCATGACGAATGATCAACAATGAAAGATAGAACTTGTTTTGCTGTTATGTTTCCAAAATGCTTTTATTTTATTTATTTTAATTTATTTTATTTTCAGCAGCCAGTTATAGACACCATATAATATTTTGATGCTTGCATCCTAGTGAGGGCATTTCCCCCTCCCCAAATAATAGCACTTTAAGGTATATGACTCCACAGTGCTTTATAATGAATTATTTCCCTGGATAACTGATCTATCACTTGTTTAAATAAGGAATAATAGGTCCTCTGTCAAATAAATAGAAGGTATCGCTTAAAAAGCTGCTTGTCAGTCTCTGTGTCAGCTGTTGTCTCCAGAAACAAACAGAAATTAAAAACCAAACAAATATTTTCTTGTGTGAATTTTAAGAAATTAGATTGGGAAGGAGCAGAGAGAGAAAGAGAGAGAGGGAGGGAGGGAGGAGGAGGGGAAAAGGGAGAATGTCCTTTTTTTCTTAAATGAATCATATATTCTCAAACTTTTGACTTAAAGCAAATTAAGGTTTTACAAATTATATTTTATGCCTATTGTGATACTAGAATGTCATGTTGTTCTACAAGGCATAACCTGGATATATATTTTAAAATATTTATCATAGCGAACAAGTTTTCCTTCACAAAATGAAATAAATGGCAATAAACAATGATAATAAATATCTTCATATCCAGCAATATTATTTGTCACCCAAAGCATTTATCTTTAATACTATTTAATATAGTGCATCAAAAACTAATATACAAGCTTTTACACAAGATTAATGGAAACAAAACTCTGCCTCTTATAGGCTAAACAGTATCTTGACTATATCAGTTTCCTTCTGCATCCCTTGATAAAAATTAATAAGTGATTTATGTATCATTATCCTGTATATACAATTGATGTATTTTGAGCCCTTGCTACTTGTACTCTATTTCGGAGACTGAGCCATGAAATACTGTAAGGAACAAGGATATTCAACTCCACTAGATGGCAACAAAATATCTAGTCTTTATCAATCTTGATGCTCCAGGGCTCCATAAGTTTATGGCATGTGGATAGGCCAATCTATTAAACCCTTTTATGAAAAGTAAGAGATTCCAATAGCTTTGAGAACAATGGATCTTCTTTTTACAGGAGATTCATTTCCATAAGGTCATCCTGACGGAAATATGCCATTTTTCTGTCAGTATAAGTTAGCTTCCGAGAAGGCTTCATAGTCAGGCTGAACTATTCAAGCTTATATTTTTTAATGACAAAATAGCATGAGTAGATTTCATTTGCAAGGATTAGTTGAAACTAAGTTTGGCTCGACTCGATGAAACTCTCATTTGTCAAATAATTTCTTCACTTTAGGTTGCAATAACATGCTAAAGTGGATGAAGATTCAAGATTCTCAGGAACAATGAGCAATCACCAAGAAAGTTAACTATTCGATAAAAGTGAAGAACAAGGTGCAAAAAAATATGTAAGCTTTATCTAAATGTTAAAGATCTATCTATCCTCAATATTACAAGATATACACTTTTAAAAGGTTTCAAAATTATAAGCAATTTTAGATTATAGAGCATAAAAGTGTGAAAACCAAACCCTGCACATATAAAATCTGCAACTCCGCAAGGGAACTCTTGCAGATAGATATGATTCTACTACTACTAGATTTACTTGTTCAATGACATGCTAATCATCTGAAGTTATATAAGATAAAAGTGTCCTTTGGATGGGGCTCAGCTCTGATGACATCATGAAAATATCCATGTTGGGGCGGTTATACAGCAAGAAAGGAATTTATAGCCCTCCAATGGTATTCGATTACAATTCCCAAAAACCTCAGCCAGGAAGGCAGACAATTTGAAAAAAAATGGGAGTTGTCTATAATTAATCTACTGGATTATATCTCTAATTTGCTGCAACTATTTATAATTTGTATTGCAATCCCAACAGTGAATCAAGATCCTTCCCAAAAATATCTACTAAATCAAACCAGGACATCTGAACATCTAAAACATCTAATGATGTGTAGAAGTGTATAAGGGCTACAAAACAGTATGAACCACATTTGAGGAAGCTGGAGTTTCGATAAGAAGCAGATATTTTATTTTCATACCGCATCGCAGATCAACATTTGGGAATGGATTAACAGAAATATGGACTAATCACAGGCAAGATTTAGAAACACATAAATGTTGTTATCTGGAGAGTGAGGAAGAGATATTAAAAATTTCATAGGGAAAGGGAAAGTTTATTAAAAGGGACATGACAAATTCTATGCACAGATCTATATAAAAATCTCTAGTAAAACAGGATAGGTTGCCCCATAAAAATATTCA
>BHFT01018703.1:0-46965 GCA_004320025.1 Laticauda laticaudata | reverse complement strand
TTTTTTGTCCGTTTTACATCCTCTTTGCATCCGTTGGTGCAGTGTGACATGGGCTTAAGGTTTTATGGAAACAGCAGCTGCAATGGACTCTTATAGCACCTGTGTAAGATTTCTGTGTAATACCAATTGTTCTACACATACTTTCTTACCACTGCTGTTACACTTCTTGGCAGGCTAGACTTAAATACTTGAACAAGCATCTGAGAATCCAGAAACTTTGATAAATAATTTATTGTAGAAAAGCTGAGAAGCCACAGATATCTTTCAAGTCTCCATCCCTGATGGAAATATACTGTGAAATATGGAAGGAAATCATTTGGATGCTCTATTAGTAAACTTTGAGAAATCCTGATGCTTCTGGGAGGTGACAGAAAGTGGGAGAAGAGCAAATGTGGTCCCTGATTTCAAAAAAGAAAGAAAAAAGAAGCACCCAATAATTATTAATCAATATCCAGAAAGACATTGAAGCAAATAATAAAACTGGCTATTTGTAAAAGAAGCTTGAAGACAATGCTATGATTGCTAAGCATCAGCATGACTTTGTCAAAAAATAGGTCACACAAGACAAGCCTTGTGTCCTTCAACAAAGTAACTATTTTATTGAATAAGGAGAATGCTGTTCAGCAAAGTGTCTGCCAAGTTCCAAATAAATTGTCATTGACAAACTGTTAAAATATGGGTTGGTTGGCACTTCGGTAAGATAGTTCCATACCTGGCTGGGTAGCCATGTTCAGTGTCTAGATTGAGTTGGAGAGCAGTGATCAGTATGCTCCTGGGAGATCTTTCTTGGGACTAAAATTAACATTTTTATTAATGACCTGGATAATGGTATTGGTTATCAGATATGCAGATGAAAAAGTTTGGGAGGACTGGCCAATACATCAGAAAAACAGAACAAGATACCCATGCAATCTGAACAAAGTGAGGGAGAAAAGCTCCCAATTTCTTGGCTTTCTTCAAAAGGGATGAAAAGCTGGCTGTGTAGCATTGTGTGAGTCCCACACAGCCACATCGGATTGGTTGGTCCCATGAGAACTCCCACACCCACCTGCATTAACACTTGTCTTCCCCCTTGGAACTCTTCATTTTTGTAGTTTTATAATGTTGTTTTACTTTTAAAAAATTAATCCTAAATTATTCAGTTTTTAATGTTGTATTATACTGCCCAGAGCCTCTCTGTGAATCTTAATTTCAGGTTGCTACTTCTGGATCATGACTTTGAAAATCCTTACTTAAACTCATTTTACAAAAGCTTATCCTATGATAATTCAGTTTCTATACTTAATAATTTGCTCTTTTTATCAGTATATCATATATGCAACTCATTTGACAGCTCAACTGCCTGAAGGATGAAAGTCTGATACCATGCCTTCTGTATTCACAGTTGAACAAGTGAACCTGAACCACATTTTGTGTATCAGAAGGCAGTCATGGAAGCTAAACAAAAAAAAATGAATTCAGAGTTCAGTGTCTAAAATTTCTCATATGAAGAGATCAACACAAACTCACTTTAGGCCACAATCCTGATAGTGTTGAACATGCATGATTACTTTCACCTCAACCATAATCACTGTCCCCTCTGATTATATCACTGTAGGTTTTTTTAGAAGAAGAAAATACAGTTGAAAAAACATATAATTTAGAAAAGGGAATCTCAGATGTTATAAACAGCATGTCCAAGGCCTTAGGTACCCTTCCAGGCATACAGAGTTAAATCTTGGCTCAAATACCTATGAAATATCTGCAACATGCATTAGAGCAGGGGTCTCCAACCTTTTGGACCTCAGCGATCACCAAACTCATAATTTTAAATCCCATGGACCAGAGACCCTGGGAAAATCCTCAAAAAAGTCTGCATGAAAATTCCCCACCCCATTTTCCTACTGATCGATCATTCTTTATTTGGGATCGCAAGATCTCCAGCTCAGTTCTCAGGTGGGGGGGGGGGAAGAGAAAGGAAAGCAGCAGAAGCAGCAGAAGTCTTTCTCTCCCCCAAACTCCACCAGAAATGAGTCTTTGTGAGAGTTATTGCACCGGCATAGCCTCTTGGAGCAGAATGCCTTGCAGGGTCCCAAAGACTCATTTCTGTTGGAGTTTGGGAGAGAGAAAGAAAGACTTTTGCTGCTTTCCTTGCATGCAGCCAAAAGCAGAAAAAGAAGGAAGCGGAGAGAAGCAGCCCGATGGCCAGGCCAGGCGCATGGGGCAAGTTCCCCCCTCCGTCTTTCTCCCCTCCCTTCACTACCTCATATTGTTTGCAATGCAAGCCTTGTGTTCCCACGGGCCATGTGGGTAGTCCTCTTTCTCAAGTACTCTCTAGCTTCCAAGCTTAAGTCAGTTGTAGCCTGCTGAGACCACCATTGTCATAAATTGTGATTTAAACCCTTTGCTGTCATTTCCTTCCTGTACCTCATTTTACAGCAGCTCCATAATTTATTCTGGCAGGTGGCATCACCTGTCTTCTGAAAAAAAAAAAGTGTTCCCGTGCAGCCTGGATTAATTGCTTTGGGGGTGACATTTCTCCGCAGATCACCAAATTTTTCTTGTGGACCACCAGTGGTCCCTGGCCCACTGGTTGGCGACCACTGCATTAGAGTAATAGCAAAGATTTTTGAACCAAAAAAAAGTTGTTCTTCCAGTTATTTGTATTGAAAGCAGAAAATTGTATCATTCCTGTATTCTTTTCACGTACAGGTAGCAGTCGAAGGGGGACAAGAGCAGCCAGCAGAACCCTCCAAAGGGCGTTGCCTGCGACGTACTGTGAGTGTTCCTTCGGAGGGTCAGTTTCCTGACTATCCACCAGAGGGAGCTACTAAGCTTGGTAATTATATAAGGAAACTTAGTGTTCTAAACTAATATTTCACATTCAAGAAACCACATCCTGCTGTACTCTAATAATCTTGTCTGAACTAAAAGCCTTTTAGGAATGTTCCAGGAAAGGCCATATAGCAGTGCCATTCTGTATTGATACTGAACTGTTCATTTGCTTTGTGGATTTACCTGAATTAGTAACGTTCCTGTTACATTACAAGTAGGAAGCTTTTAGACGACGAAGACTATTTTTGAAGTAGTCTCGGATTTACAGCCATTTAATCTTGGCCTTTGGGAATAAATGCAGAATCTTTTTATGGTGATTTAAAATGTTTCCTGCTATTTGGTGGAGTTGCTTAGTTATGCCTTTAATTTTCTTACAGTGTCAGAGCTCTTAGTTTTCAAGGACTAAACTATCATACAGTATATAAATGTGTAATTTTTACTATTTGGTATTCCTACTCTGTTTAATATAACAACAGTTGCTAAAGTGTTTTTTAAATCAGCACCTGGTAAATACATATTTATGCTCAAGTGAAAATACTGCAAAAATGTAAAGGAAAAGAGGAGAGGTAAAAATTAAGAAGCCCTGGATTGTAAGAGTGGATTTCCTTCCTAGCACAGTGCATTAAAAAATAGCGCCCTTGGCTTTTGATAGACAGCTGATAGGATAGAAGAAGTTGTGAGTGGTTTTTTTCATTAATTCATAAATCTGATACCTTTATTAGGTATATATGGATAAAGATTTTTTTTACAGAAATGCAAACGGTTTCCCCTGTTATAGTTGCCTAATAGTTAAAAACAGAGAAGGGGGAGCATATTCCTCCTTCTCTTTCTTTGCCTAATTTATGCTGAATTGCCTGGGGAGGAATTCTTAATGATGGGTTATGAGCATGAGCATCCAATGCATTTAAAAAACATATTAAAGAAAACCAAGCATGAGGACCGGTTGGTTCTACCTAAGAACGTTTTTCTAAGCAGTCAAGCCCCTTTTTACAAACCAGTAAGAAACTTACCCCACATAAAGGTTTCCAAATTGTAAAGAGCAATGATTTCAGCACTTTCCCTACAACAGTTTTGCAATGCCTTTATTTTTATTTTTTAAAATCCTTGTAAGCTGAGACTGTGGACAAAAATCTGTGTCTTGCTCTACTGTACCTTCTACAAGGATTCAAGGACTCACCTCATAATGTTTTACCTGGTAAACCACCCAGGAAATTTTGATCATTTTTATGTCCAGTTATTATCAGATATTATAGTATTGATTCAGTCTCCTTGAACACAGCTACATTTTGTTCCATAGCCTGTAAAATTAGGCAGACTTGTCCATTTATGAGCCCACCACCGGTGTAATATTTTGTCTTGTTTCAATTTTATTTTTTTATTATTGTGTTTCTGTTTGAAATTCTGGTCAGTGACCATAAAAAAATTCTGTTCTACTAGTGTGAGGTTGAAGTAAGTTGAATCCTGGAAATTTTTTGATAAAAGTCATGAGAAAAATAAATGTCCCTCGTGGTACCATTTCTTTGTATCCAAAACTACTATAGATCACATCCTTCAAGGTTATGAAGGAAAGTTCACTTCACATACAACCATGTTCTCTGTAATATCTTGTGATATTAAATTTGATGTCACAGGCTGCCTGAAAAATAAGGCAGACAATATCAAGATATAAATGCCCTGGTGTCCCTGCTGTGTCAAATGTAGCCTTTAGCAGCAGGTCACCTAGATTAGGCCTCCAATTAATTTCTTGGAACTTATTAGATGCCGATATGCAAATATTCCCTCTTGCACACCACGCTACTTGTTTATCCGGGGATAATGCTGTATTGCCTCATTTGCCCCACTTTGTTGGGATGGTATCATTGAATGACTAGAATGTATGTAAACCTTACATTGAAAGAGACTCTCATCTCATGATGGCCAATGTGCTGCTGAAAGGAAGAATGCATAAGGGGCAACTATCAATGAGTGGAAGGCTACTTGTATCTTAGCTATCAGCATTTTGTGGTTAGAGTAATCACAGGAATATTTGTGAAATGTTTACCATGCAGTATGGTATATATCCATGATGGCAAACCTGTGGTACGTGTGCCAGAAGTGGCATGCAGAGCCATCCCTCCAGGCACACCAGCCGTCATCCATTGCTCTACCGGGTTCCGTGCATCAGCAGCTGGTCTTTGCATGCGTGGGAGCACGGGAAACCAGAAGCTCAGGGAGCTGCTCTTCCAGTTGCCGGTGCTCCTACACACACGCTGTGGAGCTGCTCTTCTGGTTTCTGGCACTCCCATTTCAAAAAGGTTTGCCAACACTGGTATATATTGATTTCTGTTTATTGTCAGGAAGGCACAGTAGACAGTGTTACAAGAAAGAAACGAGATCTTGATTTTTAAAGGAAAACAAAAGTTGCAGAATGCATAGAAATTTAACTTATCAGGTGAAATATATTACCACACTGACATTCAAGAACACCTGGCAGTCTTGAAATGAAGAGGAAATCAATGCATCAAGTAAGGTTTGGGTGCAAGACATAATAAGCAGTAGGAACAGTAAAGTGGAAAGGGCAGAATAAGTATCTAGGAAAAAAAAATCATGAAGGAAGGCCAAAATAATGTCTCTGAATCACACTGTTTTCCTATTAGTTTCTCATTAACTCATTAGTTTTGGTTAGTTTAGGATAAGTTGTTTGGGTGAATTTCATAATTTGAAGGTCGTGCTTTGCAGCAAGTAAAATGGCGTTCTCTCTCTCCTAAAAATTACAAGGAAAATTGATGTCATGCTGGAGAGCATTGGATGTGACTGGAGCAAAAAGAAAAAACAGATGGCGCTCAGCAACATGTGCTACCAGCAATCCTGGCAACAGCTGTACCTAAAATAGCTTTGGAATGACCACCAAATGCTGGAAGGTGCACAGGAGAAGAAATAAAATAGCTAAGACAGCAATTGTGGTGTAGGGTTTCAACGTATAGAGATGCAGATGATATGTGGCTAGTTTTAATTTGCATTTTATTCAGTGAAAAATAGTAGCTGAAGATTGATGTTGATCAGATGTGGTATTCAGCAGGTTCTGACCAATTCTGGAGTGGGGTGGAATGGGGATTTTGCAGTATCCTTCCCCTGCCATGCCCACCAAGCCACACCTACCAAGCCATGCCATGCCCACCAAGCCACACCCACAGAACCGGTAGTAAAAAAATTTGAATCCCACCACTGATGTTGATGTCCGTTATATGCCTTGCGCTGTGTATTGCAGTGCTTTGGCAGTTTGATTTGTACTTTGGAGGGCTGGGTTCAAATCCCTTGATGGTAATGAACTTTAAGGTTAACAAAAGCCGTGAAAATGAGTGTACAGTGGCATCAGTTTTTAGATACAGTAGTGGGAACAAATTGATATGGCCTTCATTGCTTCAGATTCTATTATCAGGTTTATGTGTTCAAATGATTTTACTAGGATGAAAGACCCTCCTTGGATATCACAGGAAAATATCCAGTCACAAGAACATTGGAATCCTGTTCCTGATAAAAGTGAGAATTTAATAAGAGGAACTCTGGTAATATTTCTAAAAAAATTAGAATGTTATATAAAAACACGTGTCAATTTCAGTAACTACCCTCTACTTCTATGCTTTTATATAGCATTCCAACTGGGAGAATTATGTAATGGCAAATAGTTTGCTTTTTATCATTGATGGGACATTATTGCCTGTTGTTGTTATAAAGGGGGGTGGGGGTTTGTAGTGTTGTTCACCTTGTGCAGCTGCTGCTGCTCCTCATTATTTTAATTGCATTTCTAACTGCAAAGAGACAGGATCTATAGACTTCCCATTTCTGTCTGGTGATTTCACTAATGTGTGTATCTGCATCTGAGTCTTCTTTGAAATATTTGATTATATAGGATACATTTTATTTATTTTTATTTACTTTTTGTTCACTGAAGGAAACCATCCTCAGAATCTTTCTGGAGGCAAACTGTTTTAATAGTTATCCTGTGTGTTTTTCTAAAAATAAATATTTTCTATTTAAATGGCTTTCATATTAAAACTATAACAGGGAGTCTTCTTGTAATCAATGTAGAAATTGATTACAGTAGCTCCTCAGTTGACTTTTGAAAAAAAATAACAAGAAGCAGCACATGAAACTCATTTAACTGTTTGTATTTCCATTGTTACCTCATTTGTTCATCTATAGCAAATATTCATGTTTTTTATCATTATTTAATTAAAAGAAATAAGAAGTAGTCTTCTGCTTTATCAAATTGTAAGGCTTGGGAGGAATGGTGGGGGGAATGACAGAAATCCTCGGATTCATCAATTAAAACTGCACTTCAGACGATGGCAACCTATAGGGCAAATCTCTCTCTAATCAAAGCTTCAGGAAAAAAAAATCTGACACCATAGCAAACTTGTAATTAGCAGCATCACAGCCTGCTGTTCCTTTGCTCTAATTGGGAAGAAGACAAAATACCATTTGAGATTCCCTTGTGTTTGGAAAGCTCTAATGGTTGCAAATGAAGGAAAGCTGGCCTAAAATGAGGTCTAGGGAATGGAAATTAATGACCTAACCCTCTTGAAGGAGTTCTGCCTTTTCATTATCTTATATACTAGAATTCAGGCTTGGTTCATTAGGGACTAACAATTCTACCTAACAGCAAGAAGAATGAGAACAGGGAGAGCATCCTACGCTGAACATCCTACCCCACTGGGCTTTTCTGCATGGATGCATGCCCATGTTTTTCCATTTAACTTTACATTATACATACTTCAGGTAATTGGAGCAGGTTGGCACTATCCCATTTGATGTGGCTAAAGGTTTGCGTAGATCACAGTGTGACCTGCTGCTCCTCCTGTGTGTTGCCACTGCTGCTTCATCATTTTTGTTATTTTCTTTGCCTCCAGGGAACATTTATTTTTTCTTAGCAAAGGCAGCATTACACAACTACTTCATGTTAAATAAAAGCGCTAAGTAACAAGTATAAAGGTTTCGCATCCATAAAGTTGGGGGGGGGGCTCTACAAAAGACTCAACAATTATAAAGATTGTTCTGTTCAGATAATTGTCTTTCATGAAGATAAAAAATAAATATCTTGTTTCTAGAAGTCTGATTTTCATTCTCCTTCAGCCCAAAACAGAGGACTTCTCACTAGGCCTATGCAATGCCTCAGGTCTGATTCAAAAGAGCGTGTTAAAGATCAGTCTGGATAAAGAGTTTGACCAGACTGTGTCTCAAGCTGAGCCACAGGATTTATCTGAGTGGACCAGTGAAAGAGACATAAGTACAGACCAGTGGTGGGATTTAGCCAGTTCGCACCACTTTGGGAGGACCGGTTGTTAACTTTCTGAGCAGTTTGGCAAACTGGTTGTTGGAATAAATCATTAGGGCAGAGAACCAATTGTTAAATTATTTGAATCCCACTACTGGGTACAGACTGAGCCAAGTTAGGCAAGGTCCTAACTTATGCTGTATATTAGAAAGGGAAGAACAAAGAAAGTCAAGCTTTATACTTGAAAGAAAAAGCATTTTATGTTCTTCCTTTAAAGAGAATATATGTAGCTGAGAGTTGAACTATGGCATCCTTAGTGTCCTCTGAGCTTAGTAGTTTCCTTGCAGACATGAAGCAGCTATCAATAGACACAGATAGGTAAACCACAATTCTGCACCATTGAAAAGAGACAGTAAAAAAGCTAAGAAGGACAGAAAACACAGAATGCATCATCTCCAGCAACCAGCTAAACAAGGATTAACATCAGATGAACAATATAACAAAAACAGTTTCCTAATCAAATGACTACAAAGGAGAAAACCATACTCCCACCAATACTGGCAGGGAAAACTGCATATAAAGAGGCAGAAAATCCCATGTTTACTATTTTATTTACTTATTTGTTTATTTATTTCATTTATATTGCTGCCTATTTGCCCATGGTGACTCAAGGTGGCTTACACAATGTAAAATCATATTTAAAACAAAAAATAAAAATAAAAACAAAAAGAACTAATAAAAAAAAAATCAAATTATTAAAGTACAATAGAACAAAATTTGGGAAAACACACACAAAACAAAAACAAAAAACCAACTCTCACCCCCCCACACCCTGACAACAGTGGGTCACAATGGGTTCCATCCCTCTCTGGGTTCTCCAGGCCCGCTGGTAAAACCAGGTCTTCAGTGCCTGTCAGAATAGTATCAGTGAGGAGGCCATTCTAATCTATGGGGGAATGATGTTCCAGAGAGATGGAGCCACCACAGAGAAGGCCCTTCTAGGTCCCACCAGGGGTAGGACCCAAAGCATTCCGTACCTCCTTGCTCTAATGGGTCAGGTAGATGTCACTGGCAAGAGATGTTTCCTCAGATAACCCGGACTCAAGCTATGAAGAGCTTTAAAGGTGACAACTAGCACCTTAAATTGCACCTGGAAGCAAATTGGCAGCCAATGCAGCTCCTGCAGGAGAGGTGATACATATGCACACTGGGGTCTGCATAAAACCATGTGGGCCACTGCATTTTGCACCAACTGGAGCTTCCGGATGCTCTTCAAGGGCAGCTCCATGTAGAGCGCATTGTAATAATCAAGACGGGAAGTGACCAGGGCATGAGTGACTGTGAGTAGGGACCGTTGATCCAGGAAAGGGTGTAACTGGTGCACAACCCGCAGTTGTGCAAAGGCCCTTCTGGCCATGACTGCCACCCGCTCTTAGAACAGGAGTTGTAAGTCCAGGAGAACCCCCAGATTACGCACAGGGTCTGTTTGGGGTAGTGCTGGTAGTGCTACCCCATCCAAGACTAAAGGTGGTAATTCTCCCTGAACCAACGAACCCCAGACCCAGAGCTACTTGGTCTTGCATGGGTTTACTTTCAACCCGTTGCCCCCCTTCCAGCCCCTAACAGCCTCCAGGCATTGTGAGAGGGAGGACACAGCAACACTTAACTCACCACAGGCTGAGACATACAGCTGAGTATCATCAGCCTATTGGTAATACCTCAGTCCATGGTGATGTCCATACATACATCAGTCCATACTAGCATTGATAATGTTACCTTGTCAGGTAATGAGCCTTTTTAGTGAGGAAAGGAAGCATTGCTCTAATTCCAAAGTATATGCACCTTACTTATGAGCAATTTCTAATCAATTCAGCAATGTTGAGCTTCATTGTAATAAGTTAGGAAGAGCAAGATTCTTGATGACATTGAATTAGGAACAATAAGATTCTCAATGCCCTCTGACAATGTGCATAACGTGTTGTGTGGTTTACCAGTAATTAACAGTAAAAATTATTTTAAAAATATTTCATGTAGCAATGTCTGTTGAGGTAATTCCCCGTTAGGAGAATGAGTGCACACAGGGAGATGTAGTGAGGAATAACACACAACCAGCACACAGATACACTGTATAGTAAAATGTAGGTTTTTACTTCCAGTAAACGGTTAAGCACAGTTCAACAAACAGTCCAAGTCTTAAGTCTTAACGGTTAAGGCAGTCATTATTCAGTCCAGGGATAATCCAAATAACAAAGTCCAGAATCATAAACAGTTCAGTAACAGACTTACATCAAATCCAAGAAGAACTATGATCAGCAACAGTCAACAAGGAAAAAATTCAGGAACCAAAAACAGCGAACATCAGAACATTGACCAACTAGCAACTTATCAACAACAGAACAGAACTAACAACCCAGGTTTCTGGCTCCATCTTATGGCCGTTTGAGGAACCACACCCAATTACAATTTTAGCATTCCTTTAAAGAGACAGTCTATCCTGGTTTATATATTTCCAACCCAACTGTTAGGTGACTTACATTCCTAACAATATCCTTGAAAAAGATACATATCCAATGCAGCCTAAGATTAGAGACTGGACAGTTGAAATTTGAGGTAAAAGTTAATAGATATTGGCTTAAATGCTGTTATATTCTGAAATGATTGATCCATTTGCCCTGTCTGGCCAAATTTAGTCTTCAAAATGTCAGGTAGTTTTGAAGAAAGTCTCATCACAGGGTGTTTCTCTAAATTTTCTACATTTTTTAGTAGAACACAAGTTTCAAACTTGTGGTGTCACATTGCCATTGTGTGGCAGTTTTCCCCTTCGTGGAGCTGGGGTAGGTATGGCCTGCACATGACACATCCGGCCCACGGGCCACCCGTTTAACATCCCTGTTTCAGAATTTGCACAGATTAAGCAAATTGAAAGAGAAAGATGTTTAGACATTACACACAAAAAATGAAAGTAGGCTGATCTCAGAGCACATCAGGCCTCCAGCAGAACATATTGAATGCATGTGGCTGTTTATTACATTCCTTATTTTGCCATTCTGTGAAATATTCTTCTTTTAGGCCAGGTTTAACATCTCTCAGTAGTTTTATATGGAAGATTTAGTAACACCTCTATAGCTTGATGAGCCTTTCCCTGTAGCTCCCATATTTCATATGTTGCTATATTGTTCCTTTTCACATTACAGCTGAAGAAAACTCTGATATTTTTTTTATTATGATTATATGTCCCAGCTCAGTGAGATAAATATTATAGAAACTTTTTTTAATCAGTGCAGAAAACTTGCATTGCCTGTAATATTTTAAAAGTTTTGAATGGCATTGGTTAATACCTGAAGTATACGACCTTAGGTTCTATTGAATAATATGCTTTCTTTAGACAATGTTTACATTGTTAGTGTTTAAATGTCATTTTATTTTTATATTTTTCTTGATCTCTGATATTTAAACTGATTGGTTGGTTGGTTAGTTTCAGGAAGACTACATAGATGTATCTATAGAGTCACCAGGATTTGTTTGAAGGAAATTTTATCTTTACTTGCGCTTTGTCAGCCTAAAAGTTGGAGAAGTTTAGAACAGTTTCAACATAATGTTCCAGCATCATTAGAAGACAGATATCGTATATACTCGCATATAAGTCAACCCTTAAAAAACTGCCCCAAAATGAGGAATTTTGCAAAAACTCGCATATAAGCCGACCTCCAAATACCATGGTTTGTTGTTTGGGCTTATAACAAAAAAGTATTAATATGCAATGCACTGATGAAGGTTCATTATCAAAGCATTTGTGTAAGAAACAATATTAAGTTAATTACCCGCTATGTAAAGAATTTGATGTTATGTAATGGTAATATATGCACTTATCGTAGCAAAGCTTGCAGAAGAGCATAAATGAGAATAAAAGCCATTATTGTTTGTGTTTACTTTTATTTATTTTCACAAATTAAACTGTGTCTCAGAATCCTTCAATTCATTCACACATCACCTCGTCCTCAAGTCCCAAAGAGATGTTTCCAGTCCCCCAATGTATATTTGACATTATCTTCATCCCACATTCCTTCATCTTAATCTTCATTTATTTTTTGCCACTTCATCACTGTCTTCATTTCAGTTTCATTGCTATCCTCCTGCCATACAAATCATCTTCAGTGCCATCTAATTTGCTGCTAATGCAACATTTTAAAAAGGATTTCTGTACCATTTCTTGTAAAATCATCCCATGCAGTCTTCACCCAAGACACAACTGTGGGCAAAGGAGGGCGTTGAAGTTTCCTTGGCTGTTAGTTCAGCCTTGCCATCTGCCATCCACTGTGTCCACAGATTTCGCATTGTGTGTCTTGAAGGGTCTGTTCAGGCAGACATCTAGGGGTTGTAGCATTCCAGTCAACCCTCCTGGTATGATGCCTGAATGGTGTTTGACTCCTTTAGACTCCTTTTTACCTTTTCGGTAGGTGAGCTCTGAATTGGTCCCAGGACTAGCATGGAGTGTTTCTTGAGAAGACCTCCATTTCTGCGTACCCCACTTGATTTATCCATTTGATTACACCTTTCATCCATCCTTTTGGATGCTGATGGATGAGTACACCACTGGGAATTTGTCTTTGGACGTGTTTTCGTTTAAAGATTACCATTGGGGTAGCTTCACCCCATCTGCAGTGCAAATCACCACTGTAAAATGGGTTTTTTGGTGCCCTGTTGTCTTAATAAGAACTGTTGTTCACCCTTTTGGTTCAATGTTTTAGTGCTTGGCATGTCAAAGCACATAGGGGTCTGTCCATATTGCCAATCCGCTGAGAGGAAAATCACAGTCTTTCGTTTATTTATCACAAAACGTTGGAAGTTCATCACCTTTTCCTCAAATTCTGATGGTAGCTTTTGGGCATATTTTGTTCGTCTTAGTGATATCCCATTTCTCTTCAAAAACCTTGTACACTAGCCCGGGAAGCAGTGAAGGTTGAGGTACCTTGATTTTCCAGATTTGGCCACTCTGCAAGCTTGTAATGCACGGCCAATCTAGACAACACTGTAGCCATTCTGCCTTTGAGCCTCACCACTCAAGAATGTCCTTTTCCACTTCAGGGAATTGCCCAGCTTTGGGCCCTCTTTTGTACGTTTTGAACTGGGGGTGCAATCCAATGTACTATCCTTTCTCCATCTTCTAATATTGCTCTCATTCACTCCAAAGGTTCTTGCTGCTTCAAGGTTGCTTGTTTCCTCTGCAGCCTTCACTACTTTTAGTTTAAAAGCAGCAGGATACGACATTCTTTTTCTTTTAACATCAGACATGGGTATATTTTAATGAATTTTACTACTACAAATGCAAAGAAACTGGACCACAAAGTTGCACGTGACGATTGCAAACACGAAAGCGGTCACATGAATGACTAACCAATCAGAGCGTGTTATGATCCGGTGGTAGAAGGAAAGCAAAATGGAGGCGCCCAGAGTAAAAAAATGTGCTGTATGTATGTATGACTGTGTATGGTATATCGATGATATTGCGTGATCTGAGAAGTGGCGTCATATCGTCATAGTTGTTTGTGTGTGATCATAATTTATGGCGTTATCAAGCCGGAGTAAGCCGACCCCCAAATTTGAAAAAAAAAATTGCGTTTTAGAGTCGGCTTATATGCGAGTATATACGGTAATCAATTTGCCGTATATATGGTAATCAATTTAACAGATGGTTCTCTTTTTACTATGGAAAAAGAATAATTCAAAGCAAAAAGAAGGGGGGGAATGGAAAGGAAGAATAAAATATTTCAACCATTTAATTGGGAGATCACTTAATTGTCTCATTCATGACAAGCACCTCCAAATCTCATATAAATCCTCCCTCCCCCAAAAAGGACCTTGAGATGCCAAAGCCTGGATGGGCTAGCAGTGCTTCATACCCAGGAGATTCCAAGTTTTGTTTTACAAGAAGGCCCTGCTTTTGACTTAATACAGATTCTTATTGATACATGGAACACTTTTATATTTGTATTATTGCCACTGAGAAGAAATCCCCCCCCACACAGCAAGGAAATGGCACTTATTATTATTTTTCCTCCTAACTTGTCAGGTATTTCTGAAATATATAGCATTGATTGGGAGGCTTTATCAAACCATCGCATGGTACAGGTTTGGACAAGTTTGCAGCAGCCACTTGATCTTCTGAGTAAATATTTACAAAAGCCACCTACTTTCGGTTCCAGGATTACATCATTTTACTTGGTTAATAATCATGCCACGAGGAGGTGCCCAAGGGAATTGATAAACAAGTGGATGGAATAAGGCTTTCATATCATGGAATAGGCAGTATGAAGTTATAGTCAAGTTATAGTGATAAGAGTCTTGAAAGCCTGGCTGTGTTCTCCTTCCCTCCTTCTTATGCCTCAGTGAAGAAGAGTGAGGCCAGTTTGACCTTTTCTCACTTTCCATTTCCTGGATTTGACAAATGATTTTGTTTATGTAACTGCATGCTTTCTCTAAGATCATCACTATGTCTCTCTATACCACCTCCCTGTTAGCCTGCTTTTCCCCCCTATTGGAGTTATGGGAATGCATTCCAGATTTACTCCCTCCCCCCTTGTTTTGCCTCTCCTCATCAGATGCTTCCTGCAGGTCAGAGGTAGAAATACTAGGCAGTCCTGTCCTCTCTTCCTGCTGCTGTCTGGGTCAGCTCCCTCAGCTGCCATGAAGGAACTGGCAAATTCTGCAGCCTAGAAGTAAATGGAGCTGGGGGGTCCCCTCCCCCGGCTGCATGCCAGCTAGTTCCAGAGCAACCATACTGTCACTTTATCAGGTGGCAGATGATGGGGATTTCCTGGGAATTCTAGAAGAAGATACAACATATGGATATGGACATTTGTCCAATTATTTTATAATTACAAATATATAATTATATTATCCTTAGGTCTGGGGTCCAGAATAGCCTCCGCTTCTCAAAAGCAGAATTTTACTGGCAAGGGTCATTCCTAAAGGCAAATGAACATTTCATTTTTGCCTTAAAAAATAAAAGTATACATTTCATTCATTTTTTGAGGAACTCCACTGTCAATTGCCTTTCTTTCCAAAAAAAAAATCAAATGAAAGATATGCAGTAGTGTGACATAAATTATCTTTAGATACTAACCTTACCTCACAGATTGTACTGGGGTTGTCACAGAATAACTGAAGCAAAATAAATGTACAATGCTAAACAGTCCTCATTTGTTCAATTCCGAGAATCTTTACTGCAAAAGTGCTGTACCCTTCATAGAAATGCTAGCTTATTGACCTACTCAATACAACAGCCAACTAGTAACTGTCCAAGCACTGAAAATACATGTGAAAAATAGTGTAAAATAACATATGAAATTCTTTAGAAAAATCAGAATGATTATTGTGGTTGTTATTATTAATAGATTAGTACAATCCCTAAATATTCCTATAAATTATTGCAATAGTCTTATCAGCACCACTTATCAGCATTGTGCCAAGGAAATGACACTGTGTTTTATCCACATAAATGGAGAGTAACTTGGAAAATACATTGGGTCTGTGGTTTTACTGATTTTAGAATAAATACTGTATGTTGTAAAGCAAAAGGACTGTTTTTCATAGGAAAGTATGATCAGTATCACTAGTCTGCATCTCTGGGAAGCTACCAAGCCTCACCACTGTTGGTTTTTTAAGTAGGCAACACCTGGCTCTTCTCATCATTCCTTTTGAAATGGTGTTGCTCTAAATTTCCATTGAACATTAAAATGAAGCTGGCCTCCAATGTTTGGCATTGTTTAGAGAACTCTTACCACCACATACCATAACTCTTCAGCCAGTTTCTCAGGACCCATCACCCCAAATTTTTTTTTAAAAAATGGGTGAGTGAGTGGGTTCCTCAGATGCCCTTTTTTGCCCTAATATTCAAACAATCTTGCAACAATCCTTTCGCTTTAAATTTTGAATTGCAGAGAATCCATTTTCTATAAAATATTAAGTTAGATAAAATGGCTGATAATTTGGAACAGCAATGCTAGAGTCTTTCAAATCCTCAGCGTGAGTGGCAGGATATCTCCCTTGGAACATGTAATGTGAATATACCAAGTTTGATGATCTCAGTCTCTGAGATAGTGGGAGCAATTACTGGCATTTGTAGCTGGCTGTTAGCTGTTGGAATGCTGTTTAAATGCCAGGCTCAGCCAATTAAGCTTGGTGACTGATAGCAGAGCCTAGAGTGCTTGTGAGACCAAGGTAAAGTGAATCTGTGAAATACAGCAGTAACAATGCCAAGTTTGTCCTTCCTAGCATTTTGGGAAGATGGAATGGATTTAGCTGCAGCATTTTCCTGCTCTTAAGAAACGTGTATACAGACTTCCAGTTTGTTCCTCGTCGAAGTCGGAGCGGAATCCGCAATCGTGTATGGTTTCGCCCAAGCTCACTTGCTGGAGGGTACTGATTGAGACCAGAGCCACCCTGGTGGGGTGGTGAAGAAGGGAGAAATTGCCTGGAGGGTCCCCTCCCTGACAGGAAAATCCTTCTCAAAGGCAAACTGCAGCAGTGGTCTGAAAATGGCCACCACGAAGATGAAGAACACTCCGGGAAACTAAGTTTTGTGCTGGATCAGAGAAGTAGCGAGCAGAGTGTGAACCAGGCAAAGGATATCGCTTTTGAGGTACCAAACTAAAGGGTTGAGGTATCAAATGAAAGGGTTATTTTGTAGGAAAGTGTGTAGAAGCGGCAACCAGAGAAAGGGAGAAAGAAATTGGATTTTATAAATTTGGATTGGATTACTGTATTGGACTATTTTGGAGGAGAAATTTAAAGGAAAATACTTTAACACAACAAAGGTTTAGAAATTAAACTGGACATATATTGAATTGTAGGCACTTAAAGGGCATAACTAAATGCTGGAATTGAGTATGTTGAAAAGAAAAGAAATAATAGCTAATGATTGTAATCAGTGAACTTAATAAAAATATTATATTCAACAAAAAAGTTAAAGATAACAAGACTCAAGAATGCCACCTGATGGTACAGGAAAACTTCAGTAAAAGTGTCTGGTCTTTTTGAGAGTTTGGATTTTGGAACTTAAAAGAAAACAAAAGGAACTTTATGATTGTCATTGAACCACCCAGTAATTTGGAAAACAGTTGGGAAAGGGCCAATTAGAACACCCAGAATAAAGACTCAAGAGTATGAATTGTTGAAAATAAACTCAAAAGATATTGGCTAAAATAATATACTGGACTCTGGGATTGAATATATCTATCAAAGAAGAAGATTTCAGTAATTATGGATGAGGAAAGAAAAAAAGGAGAAGATATAATGGAGGAGCTATTTGTTGATATAAGACTGGACTTATAAGACATAAGATTGGATTTGCAAGATATAAGGGACATGATAAAAATTAAAACTTGAAATCTGTAATTACGTACGACAGAAATTAGAAATGGTAACTCAGCATACACAAGAACACAATAAACCAGAGGAGGAGGAGTCCTATAAAGAAGAAGCCAACTTAGATGGACAAAACGAACAACAATTATTTAAGGAGGGGGGGAAGGAATTAGAATTAAAAATTTGTGGTCTAATGGGATGATTCGGAAAATGGTTAAAGAGAGGGAAAAAGTAGAAATAGGAAGTGCAAAAGAAAAATCAAAAGAGGGAGAGAGAAAAGTTTAATAACTGGAATGAGAAAAGGAGGGGAATAAGAGAATTAAGAATGGGAAAAAAAAGGAATTAGAGAAAAGACCAGAAAATAAAGAGGGACAGGAAACAAGGATTGAAAAAGAAGGTCCATTGTCCAAAGAGTAAGAGATAATGGTGAAAAAAAGCGATAAGGAAGGGGATTCTGCAAGGTAATATGTTGTGAGGTATAAGAATATATTGAAAATAGTTATTTGTAATGTATAGATGATTTATAAGATGTTAGAGAAAATATAATGTGGAATCTGAGAAAAATATATATATTTATTATTGTTTATTACTAGATAGGGAGATTGATATTAAGGTAGAATGAAGGTGGTTGGCTTGAATTACTAACTAGAGGGACAATATATATGTACAGATAAGGATTGATAAATGACAATTTTGACAGAAAAAATAATATGGAGAAATGACAAAAGAAAGGAGATTATAATTTTAGATAACATTGTAAAATAAGATGAGAATATACTAAGAAAAATGGAAGGAAGATATAACAGGATTGGAATTTGCATAAATGAACATAGAATTGAGGAGAAATTTTAGAAACATTGAAAAATAAGATATGAGAAACATGAATTGGGATTGGATAAGATAAACTTAATATTTAATAATAATAAGGATGATGCAATATGAAATTAAACAATAAAATGAATAGGTAACTGTCATGTTTGTATTGAGATGTGAAACCTGGAACCACACTGCTTGCCAAATGAGGATTTTTATTTAAAAAATAAAATGAAAACAGGGAGAAAATTGAATAATGGAATTACTAGGTATGTTTAATTGATATGGTGGTAGGCATTTGGAGAGAGTTTTGAAAGGTTGAAAATAAACATTGAAAGATTATGAATTAATGTGAATATATGCAATGAGAGATGTATAATATATTGATGCTACACTTTAATGAATTGTTGTTATATGTAGATTGAAATAAAAAAAATTGGGGGGAAAAAAAGAAAGAAACATGTATACAATGCCTGAGCCAGCAAGTTCACTGGATGGCCTTAGACATGTCATTTCCAACATGGAGGAAAGGCTAAGTAAAACTATGCTAAATGGACATCAGACTCTGCTCTGGTTGGAATAGTAGATAGTTTATTCTCATTTGATATGATAAATGGGGGTAAAAATAAGTACTGTACTCGAGAACATAAATGTAAGTGTAATAGAATAATAACAAGCCCAGTAACCTTTTACTGTAAATTGTCATACAGTAATGTAGTCAGTGGTTTTATTTAATTGCACTTGCAACGAAGAAGCCCCTGAAATTGAGTAACTGAGCAGATGTGATGGTTTGAAATATTCAGGAGGTTAAAAACTAATGGAGTTTATAATGAAAATAGTTCTGATAATGGTTGGGAAAATTGCTTTAAGAAATACAAGTGAAGGCACAAAGAGTCTCGATTTAAGCAAAAAGCTAAAAAGCAACCTGTAAGAAAAGATGAAAGTTTTAGAAGCTAAGGAAAAAGAACTGAGATAAAACCTAGTATAGACAAATGCTTTTTGGAAGCTCAAGTTCTGGTCCACAAGTCCACAGTTACAGGTTTTGAAGAAATTGTGCAAAACATTCAGAATGATCTGAACTTAGACGGATATTATTTTTTCTAATAATGGAAATTGAGCTTATTTTTACAGAAGCCAGGTCGTCCAGCAAATTAAGAAGGTCCTATCCTACATTATTATTAATTTGTTAGTGGTTTTGGCATTGGTGCTGGAGTTGAATTAAAATATGGTTTTGTTCTGTTATATAGTTAGCCTGGATGCACGTATACATCATTTTAAAGAGGCAAAACTCCAAATATTAAAATGATTTATACGTGTGTGTGTTGAGCTGTAAAATCAAAATGGGTATTAATCAGTCTGTTGAGACCACCTGTCATGTTGAGCTGGACCACGGAACAACAACAAAAAAAACCTGGGTTCCACTTCTCTTTAAAGAATTCTTATGGAGGGAAGACTGATGTTAGGAGGAGAAAGCTTAGAGAGCCTTTTACTCCAAGGGATAATTGGAAAAAGAGAGGAGGGGAGAAAGAGAGTGTGCCAAGGAGAAATAGTAAAGCAGTGTAAAGAGAGGGGTGAGCTCATCGGCAGACTGGGAAGGGAGGCTTTGAGGCAGAGCAGAATTTTGATCATGGTCAGGTCTACTTACAGTCTAGTGCTATATTTTGACACCGAAAAGGACAGGATAGGAGGAGGGAGGAGGATAAAGCTGTTGTTGGAATTTCCCATCAATTCATGCAAATGGCCCAATTATTTTGTCACAGATGTGGATGTTTTTCTATTGTCATTAACTCATATTATTACGATTTATGCTGAGATTTTGATACGGTCAGATATGCATTTGTTTAGAAAGTAGAGTTGGCAATCAAGCAAAAAGCAGGAACATTTGTGGTCCAAATTTATGCTCCTCTCTGGTTATTTGCTTCTGTTTTCACTGTATCGTAGCAAAGACTCCAAACCGGAGGAGGGTGGTTACATTTTTGATCACTTGAAGCTCCATCACAATTTCCATTTTGTGAAAGAACTTCGCACTGATGAACAGCTTAAGAGCTCTACTCTGATACTCTTTAATATAATTGTCCTTGGTAGGATTGATTACATTTTGTAATCTTCTGAGAGAGGCTCTTTTTTTCTAAAATAGAGCAAAACTTTTTTTTTCTTTGGAAAATAACACACTGCAGATATATTATGCAGGTAAGCACCTGTGATTGCCAAAATTTATACACATAACCAAAAGAAAATACAGGTATGCTGTAACTTGTCAGGGAACTCTGATATTTTTTAAACAAAAAACAAAGAAACCCCTTCTCTATGGCCATTTGAACATTTAGGGATTCAAGTGAACAGATTCTAGCTCTCTGAAAAGGCCCGTAGGCATCTCAAGTTTTGTATTTCTAGTTTCCTGTGAGGTATGATGGCTCAGCAATTAATATCTTTTATGGGTTCGTTTTAGATGCAACATGCCTTGAAGTTATCAGTTTTCTTGTCAAAATGACTGGACTTGGAACAAGCTGGATTGCTGTTTCAGTCCATCTTTATCAAACATTGACTGATTCCCAGGCATTGCATTATTCTGCCTTTCTGAAATCCCCAGTACAGTAGCGCTCATTGGCTTTTGGTACAGGTGATACTTTCTCTTTAAATGAAAGAGGGATATTTGTTGAGGAATCTTATTTTACTTTGAAGAGGAAATATTTTTCTTTGTTTTGTATGAAAACTAAATGCAGTTCAATGTTGGCCTATGAATATTCATTTCTATGCCTATAACATTTTATCAAATCAGGGGCTCACTTTGCAGTATTTGTGTGTCACCCTCCCCCCCCCAAAAAACAAACAAACAAACAATTTTGCCTATCATCAGAAGGGCTTTAAAAACCAATTCCTTGAAGTGGATCATTTTGGGAAGCTACTTTGATATGTCAAGAATTCTCTTGTTCCTTGATAGTTAAACAAGCTTAACATTGACAATTGAAGGGTGCAGCTTCTCAGATTACTAGAAAGTTAGTTTTATTTTCTAACAGTAAAAATGAGAATGTGAATGCTTTGGTGCTCTCAGCCATTTTTTTTAAAAAAAGATCCAGAATTTCAAACATTGGGATGTGTGGGGATACATTTTGTGCCAAATCATAGTACAGGTTCCTTCTGAATGCCAGATGTTTAATGGTCACAGTCATAAAATACTACCCAAGGAAAGAAGTCCCCCTTTTCCTTGCAAAGTTCTTTGGGTCTTCTTCCACATGAACCTGCTAAGTACTGAGCTAATATTGTGTATACAGGTAGTCTTCAATTTACGGTGACAATTGAGCCCAAGATTTATGTTGCTGAGTTTTGTCACAGTTGTTAAGCAAATCACTGCAGTTGCATTGCAATTGGTAACAAGTGAGTCTGGATTCTCCATTGACTTTGCTTATCAGAAGGTTGCAAAAGATGATCACACGATTCCAGGATACTGCAACTCTCCTTAATATGAACCAGTTGCCAAGCATCTGAATTTTGATCATGTGACCATAGGGATGCCTATGCAGTTTTGATCATGTGACCATAGGGATGCAATGGACATAGGTGTAAAAAATGGTTTTTGTAACTTTGAATGGTCACTAAATTCACTGTTGTAATTTGTCACTTGCCCCAGTGCTAAAATGATTTGGTGAGAATGTTAGTCTACATATTATTATTATGGTTGTTGCACAGTCAACCAGATGCTTAGACTGGATTTGGCATTTTTATCCATCTATCTAGACCTTCCCAAACAGCTGGCAGATGTTGTTGCTTCATGGTGTTAAAGGTATTGTTGCTATTTTTTAATCCTGTAACTATTCCAAGAAGAATGAGATGAGATTACAAGGGAAACCAAATTTCACTATTTCCGTTCATAGTAAAAATAATATAGAGCATAAGCAATTTGTGCTGTCTAGATATTTTGGATTACAGCTCTCATCAATACATTGTTGTGTTCCATGCATGGAAAATTATACATGAAGAAATTTTGAAGATGTCCTACTTTTCTGCCTGTGAAGCATCAAAAATAATCAGACATAGCTATAGTCATTTTGGAGGGTATTGATTTGAGATTCAGCCAAACAACCTTCTTCCTTTATCTAGGTGACTTTCAAAAAATTCTGAGAAAGTTTTCAATAGAGCTCAGTCTGCATTGAAAAAGAAAAAAAATACTGTGACTCATGTCCACTGCATATTGTTTACAGTGCAATGGTACAGTGCAATGGTCTCACCACAGCCAACTCGCTGCAGTTAACTTGCCATAGCCAATTAGCCACATGACAACTTAACAATTCAGTTTAATTATTTAAAATTTAAAAATCATTCACATTTCATGCTGTCCCTCCTTTTTCATCCTTTCTTTAATTATTCTATTCCACCATTTCTTTGGTATTAATATAACTTGTTCTGCAGTGAGTTGTCCTGTGGTGAGTTAGCCATGGCAAATTGTCCCATGGCAAGTTGGCCACGACAAGTTTGCTGTGGCGAGTTGGCCATAGCGAATTGTCATAGACCCTGTTTATAATCTCCATGCTTAATTTATCCTTCAATCCCAGATAGTTTTGCATATTTATTGTTATTATGGTTGGTCGTAGTCAGCCAAAAGTTTAGACAGGATTTGGCATTTTTTCTTCCTATCGAGTCCTTGCAAAGGCTGATGTTATTGTTTGATGGTGTTAAAGGAATTGTTGTAGGATTTAAGCAAGTAAAGTTCCTTTTTGCAATTGACTGATGGTGATTTTGTTCATGCCAATAGTGTTCAAGTGCTACTCCAGATGTTTAGGGGTTATATCCAAGGCTCCTATTACTATTTAGTTTTCTGCTTTCTTTTACCACATTAAGTGTATTTCTATTTGTGGGGTCTTTGTATTTTATGATTTTCTCCACTTCTTTCTCTTCCATTCTTCTGTCTGCAGGTATTCCTTCCTGATGATGTTGGTACTGCAACATCCACTACTCAGTGGATTACTCTTACCAACAATCATTAAATCTGGGGTTTATGTGCAGGTGTTTGTTTGAATACTAAGGTCCCAGAGCATTTTAAGGTTCTTCATTTTCCATTATAGTACTTGGGCTATTTTATGGTCCCATCAGTTCTTGCTTGAAGGCAAATGGTATTTGCAGATATTCCACTGCACCATTGTTGCAACTTTGTCATGCCTTTGTTTGTAGTCATTCCGTGGGATCTTCTTGCAGTAGCTAACTAAATGGTCCACTGTTTCTTCACCTTCTTTGCAGAGGTGGTGTTCGTTACTTGTTGCTATCTTTTCAATTCTGTGTTTAATGCATTTGTTCCTCAGATTTGGTCCTGTGCAGCCAGAATTCGCCTCCTGTTTCTTTCTTCAACTTACCTTCTCTCAGCCATCGCCAGCTCTTATTTTCTGCTTTGCCTTTAACTTTTTTAATGTACTGATAATGCAATATTTGGCCTTGCTGTGCCTCCATTCTTGTAGATCAGTTTGGTCTCTTTAGTATTATTAAATACTAAATAATATTTCCTGGATACTGACCTCTCTAAAAGGTAAGATGTCACTAATCCAGTATTTTTATTCAGATTGGCTTTTAAAAACTTCCTTTTGAGGCATTGCCTTTAGTTTTTATTTTGTTTTTGTTGTATAAAACACTTTAAAGATCACACTTTTAAATCTTCTTTAAATAAAATAATTCTAACATTCCAACCAATCATCTAAGCATTCGCCTCCCAATCTCAAACTCTATTACTCTTGTCCTAGTACTTTTCTGCTCTTTGGTCATTAACTACAGGTAGTCCTCGATTTACAAAACTTCATTAAGTTATAATGACACTGAAAAATATTGACTTATGACCATTTTTCACATTTACCACCTTTGTAGCATCCCCACAATCATATAATCAAAATTCAGACCCCTGAAAACTGACTCATACTTATGACCATTGCTGTGTCCCAAGGTCGTGTGATAATCTTTTGCAACCTTTTGACAAGCAAATTTAATGGGGAAGCCAGATTCATCTAACAACCATGTTGCTAACTTATCAACTGCAGTGATTCACTTAACAACTGTGGTGAGAAAGGTTGTAACATGGGGCAAAATTCACTTAACAAATGTCTCACTTAACAATACATTTTGGGCTCCGTTGTGGTTGTAAATCGAGGACTATCTGTATTGTGACTCCATGATTAACCATAACATGAAACTCACCTGAAGAAAGCATTTACCAATCTTCAGCTCCTGATGGTTTAATGAACTTGAATTCAACAGCACTTAGGTTATTATTATTATTTTTATTAGTAATCTGGCTGATTGGTTAACACATTGCTATTTTTTTTAAATGTGATGGCTTAACTAGGGTCAGAGTCACTGCAGACAGGATGCAATAAGGCTCAGACTTTTTTCAGCTATAGTATCCTCTTGGGAGTTAAAAAATTGGAAGCAGAGGCATCCTTGTGAGTATTTATATTTTATAGCTGTACTGACTTTCTATCTCAATTTGGAGACCAGGATAATTAACTGCAAATTTTCACTGCCCACTTCAAGTTTGTATAACACACATAATGTTATTATTTATGTATATAATCAAGTTAATAGGCCTAGATGCAAGTCATGTTTAAGATATTGCACTAGTACAACATACAATAAATGTACCACTAAGTTGAACTTTTGAACTTTTGATATTTTGTGGGCTTGGTTGTTTTCCTGCAGATTATTATCCTGCTTAGTGACCATCAGTGCAAGGGAAAGGAGAGTTTACTGGTTGTTCATATATAGTAGCTAATCTTTCCAATCTAGGTTGGGGTGTGGTTCCCTATTGATGGTTCTTTGATTAAAGTACTGTTTTTCTCATGATTGTTTATTTGGTGCTGTTTGGTGCTGATTGTTGGTTACTAAAAAGAATGTATTTTGGGATGTTTCCTTCCTTAAATTTCAGTTGTCTTTTAGATTATACATAGATGGGATTTACCTCTGTGGGTCCAAGCTTCTGAATATTCCTTAGTATATTTATTTTTAATTTGGTGTAGTCTAAAAGTCAACAGTTTCCAAGCTAAAAGACTGAGTAAAGTCCCTCTTTGAGGGAGAAGGGCTACTCAAAATTGTGAAAAATGCATATATACATACATACATGCATACATACATGAATATTGATAATATTTTCTGACTGTTCATGTTTGTGGAGACTCCTGCTTTTTCTTCTTTAATTACTGGATCTTCATATGTTTTAGAGTAATTTTGTTGGTTTATATGCTGCAATGATGACAAGAGGTTGCTGGTTGTCTCAGAGATATTTTTGATGGGGAGTTATTTTCATAGTTATAATGATTGTTTTACAATAGATTTTGTGACTAGGCACATTTTCAGGTCATCATGTGGGTATCCTCTGTGTTGGAAGATATTATATAGATAGTCTTTCTCTTTTTACATTCCTGGGTTACTGCAGTGTGATATTCCTGGCTGAATAATGTTCACATACAATCTTCTTATGGACAATTTAGTTATTGTTTTGGTAGAGAAGCACTTTGTTAGTGTGGATTGTTTTCAATAAACTTGTGTATGTAATATGTCATTATTTCTTCTGCTGATAAAGATACTGAGGAACAGGGTAGTTTCTTATTTTTGTTCTTCTCTTGTACACTTGGTGTAAAAAAATGTATCTCAAACTCAATACTTACCCATGGTCACATGATCAAAATTCAAGCATTTGGCAAGTGGCATATATTTATGGCAGTTGCAATGTCCCAGGGTCATGTGATCACCATTTGTATCCTTCCCAGCTGGTCTCTGACAAGCAAAGTCAATGGGAGAAGCCAGATTTGTTTCTTGACTGTATGATTCACTTAACTGCAGTGATTCGCTTAATGACTGTAGCAAAAAAGGTCATAAAANGTAGCAAAAAAGGTCATAAAATTAGCAGTAGAAATTTGGGGCTCAATTGTGATCATAATTCCAAGGACTACCTCTACTAAAACTCCCTTATCTATCTGTTCATAATCTTCAATTGGTGCAAACAATGTATTGTAGCACAAAAACTTTTGAATCGAAGTACCTCAGATCCACTAACTTACAAACTCTAGGACTCATTACTCCTGTAAAATTGCAATTTTAAGGATCTTCACACCAACTGTATATGCAAAGTTACTGCTGCTGCACTGTTGCCGCAGTTAGCCACTCTCATGTGATAGTGATTTCCGGTGCTCCCTGCCAAGTAAGTTTCCACAACCAGTCAATGGGAAAGCTGGTAGAAAGTTAGAAGTTGCTCTTATTGCCATGCTTTTGTGTCTGTCCATGTCCCTCTGTTTCTTTGTTTAGGTAAGGAAATATCACTGAAAAGGTGATTCAGTGACTGAAGTGTTGCCTAGTTCATTTATGGAATGATGAAACTGAAAAGGGCCATCAAATCCTACCCTTTCATAACTGCAGGAATACATATTCAAACATCAAAAAGATAGTTATGTAGTATAAAGTTAATGTCCTGTGAATGAGACCTTGACATGTCATTTGTTTGTTTATTTAGCAAATGTATATAGCTGCCCATATCTCATATATGTGAAATTCTATGTCTTACATTCCATAATGAGAGGTCATATATCCTGAACTTTTTTTAAAGGAAGGCAGATCAAGCATCCCAATTGCTTTGATTTCCCTGGTTAGCTAACAGGAGGGCAAACTCAACATTCAGAGCCTGCCCTGAAGCTTTGTAGTGGATTTCCCTTGTGAGCAATAGAAGCTCAATTTATCAAAGCTGCTATCCCTGTTTCTAGAAAGGGGAGAAGAAATCTGAGGACTGTTGTAAAATCAGCAAGGGAATAGGATTTTCCCTCTAACCTCAGCAAAGATTCAGACAGGAGCATAAATCTCATGTCTTCAACTCATGGTTAATTGTAGCAGCAAAACATAGAGCTATTCTTATCTGTGGCTTAAGAGGGAGTTTTGACTGTTCTCTTTGGCAGCTCTGGATGGACAGGTGGAAACTAAAATCAAACAGTGGCATTCTTAAAATTGTTCAAACTTGATGAACAGCTCTCTGCAGTGCTTTTATCATGTCTTCATGTCAGCACATTAAAGCAAATGGAATGAGTACTATTTCAGTGACTGTAATTTGTTTTTATTCTCAGACTGCCTGAGAATTCAACCTCAGAGCAAGCAGAGAAGGTTGGAATTTCTGCTACTGGGGGAGGGAACACGGGACTTTGTTATTAATGGTTTCCTTTAATAACAAAAAATGCATATAGAAAACTAATTTTATCATTGCTTCATATTTCATAAAAACATTTGATATGAAGTTTGCCTCCTTCTTTGAACATCTGCTATTCTTTTTTCTTTTGTTTTTAATCTTTGGTACGCCTACTCAATTCAGATTTGAGGAGGTGGCACCGATGCCTTGGGAATGGACTGGTTAAACTGAATCGTTCAAACAGTCGTTCAAACTTTTTCATTCACTGACTTCATGTTTTCACTGCCTGGAGCCGCCTCCTGCTCACACACATGCACACCCCCCTTTGGGCAAAGGAAAAGACAACTCCGTCCCTATTTGTTTGATTCTGTACACACAGACGGACACCCAGGGATTCCAGCATGCTCCCAGCAGTGGGAGAGAATGCAAGCCAGAGAAAGGGCAGCTATTGTTGAATTGCTTTAAGAAGCCAAGACAGAGAACACGGAGGCCGGGCCTTTGTTTTGGTGCTGGCCTTTCTGCATTCCCAGGCAGAGGATGGACAAGGAGCACATGGTTGCTGAGAGTGGTGCTGGGAGAGTGGGGCTGGCAGGAGCATGACAGAGGCATTGGGAAGTTCACGAGATGGAGGATTCAGGTAAAGTCTCTTTCAGCCACTATTGCCGCCCCAGGAAAATTGGGACCCACAAAGAGCGGGACAGTAGTTTTGACAAAGTGATTAAGAAGTTGGTGAGTGGTGTTTTGTTCCTTCAAGGGCAGGGGATTGGGAGGGGGAAGGCTAAGTGCTATTCTCTAATATCTGACTTGTGAAGCACAGAAAGTTTTTTCCTATGGTGAAGGGTCTGGGGAATATTTGAGCTGTCTTTGTGTTTTTCTTTCAGTTTTCTGGCTCCTTTTTTACCTTATTTTTTCCAGGAGAAAGGGAAAGCAGGGAAAGTTCCCCCTTTGGGGGATCAAATTGTGTTGGAGCAAATGTACCAACATGTTTCACAGGCATGGAACATTCTGAACATTAGAAACTACAGTGTACATTCTCAATGGCTGAGATTGTGAACCCGAGCAAGTCATCTTGCTTTAAAAGTGATCCATTCATCCCCCAACATTACCTCTCCAATATTGCAAGTTGTTTAGAATTCTGACATAGTTCAGTCCGGTGTGGGTCTGTTCACAGGTGAAACCTGTTCAGTTCTAACTGATGCCTGGGAAAATATATAGGATTGCAGTCTTGAGACAGCTCTTATTCTGTCTGCAACTTGATTAAGCAAGCTGTAAATGGATACAATGTAGGACTGAAAGAGAACAACTTCTTTGGCTATGTCATTAAGAGCAAATTTTCTTAAAACCTGCTGGGACAAGTAATTGTGCTTAATTAGTCCAGGACATTTAAGACATATTTAAAACCCCAACCCTTATACTGGCTTGGATTTAAAATTAACTATTTCCTCCCCATCTCACCCACCCCCTCAAAACAAGAATGATTAACTTGTAATCAGCCTTGAATTGTAACAGACAAAACTTCCCGTTATGGAACTGGGGGGGAGTCTTGAAGCTGGATATGAAAACAAAGAACTTCAATTTATTGTTTTAAAATAGTTGCAAAGTCAGTTCTTTATCTCATGGTGCTATTAACAGATATGCATGTGTGTGTGTGTGTGTGTGTGTGAGTATGTGTGTGTATATATATATACATATTATAATATATATATAATATATATATATTATATTATTATTATATATACTATTATGATATGATATTAATGTATATATATATGTGTTGCCTGTTCTAGCCTTCCTTCGGGTATATCCACGTCAGTTGTATGTTCGTTGTTTAGTCAGTATCTAGTTGTAAGCAACGTTTCAGCAGCAATCTCATCTGCCATCATCTTAGGCTTCTGTATTGAAGTTTGTTATGTGGTAGTCAGGATTCCCACAGCCGTTGGTTTAAATCTTGAGCAGGCTAGCCTATCCTGATTGGATTGGGAGTCTGGTTGTGTTTAATTGGATGGACGTTGTTGATGGTGTTTCTGTTTCTTCCGTTGTTTGTGGCTTTGATGGCTGGCAAACTTTCCTGTTTGGAGGCTTCATGAGCAGCTTAGGCTTTGGTGGTGAAAGGCACGGCTATATCTGATTAGGGAAGCCAGTTTTATCGTGTGCTTGGTGGGGGTGTTTGAGCTGGAGCATCAGAAGGGAGTCTGTTTGTGCTCAGGTGGTTGCCTGCTGTGGGAATCTTTCTATTTGAGAGTGAGGCTTCCAATGATGACAGTCTGCTGGAATCATCTCTTCCATTCATGCTTTCAGTCTTTTTCAATCTCTAGGGCTTCTCTGATGATTCTGTGGCTGGGGTTTTCTACAGTGGCCAGGGGTTTTAGTGC
Source organism: Laticauda laticaudata (assembly GCA_004320025.1). Classification (NCBI taxonomy): domain Eukaryota; kingdom Metazoa; phylum Chordata; class Lepidosauria; order Squamata; family Elapidae; genus Laticauda; species Laticauda laticaudata. Next base: position 17,204 of record BHFT01018703.1, on the reverse strand, counting down.
AACTGAAGTGATGCGTGACCTGTGGTTTTCATTGTTGGACAGTGAGAGAGTGTGTTCCAGCTTTTTACTGGCATTTTTGTGTTCATCCGAGCGGGTACTTATTCTTCTATTGTCTGTCCAATGTATGTGGCTGGGCATGATGAAGGGAACTTCATATAGCTTGGTTTTCCAGGTCAATTTTGTCTTTGGGGTTCAGGATGGCTCTGCGTATTTTTTGTCGTGGTTTGAAGCAGTCTTGATGTGAAGGTCATACACAAAGAAGGCATACCTCCTCAGACCATAGTCAGCTCCAAAAGCAACCCATTACAAACACTAGCTAATAACACTTAGCAAAACAACTACACCCCATGCTGGAAACCGCAGCTTCCATATGTACAAAACTCATACACATCTAGAAATGATTCAAAGTATCTACACAGTGAACAAGAAGATCTGCTTGTAAGTTCGACGGTTCCACTATTCACTAAGTCCAAAAAAGAAACTCTTAAATCATCAAAAAGTAAATACTAACCAGCTAAACACCTCATGAGAACAACAGAACACGTGCCGTAACCAACACATATTTCATTTACAAAAGACAAAAACAATGCAAATATTGAAGGAGCCCCAATGGATCACCCACTGTCACCCGTATTGCAAACTGTTCATGGAAGAATTCGAATCCAGAGCCTCTGGGTAATGTCCACCCCACAAACCAAAACATATGGCAAAGATACATCGATGAACACATTTGTGATTTGGCCCATGGAAAAGAAAACCTACAACAATTTCCTAACCAACCACCTAAACAGCACACACCCAAAATCAAGTCACCATGGAAACCGAAATTAACAAACAACTCCATCATTCTAGATTGTACTAATCACAAAAGAACAGATGCGCACACCTGGACACACCGTATACCAAAGAAAAACATACACCAAACGCTACCTCAAGCCATCCCGACCACCACCCAGCACAGATTAAATTCCCGTGGCGAAACACACTAATCACCAGAACCAAACAGCCGTGGCAGACAAGACACATATAAAGACTGAACTATGCACCTCTTTGTCTGACTAAAGTATTGACGCCAATGGCTTCACAAAAAACAAAATCACAGTTGGATCCACAAAAACACACCAAGACATAACAGAGACGTGGAAGATCCAACAGTTCTATGGAACAGCTGTCCTGCCCACAAAGAGGTACGGACAGGACAAAATCAGATAAGATACCACACAGGCATCACAATCAAGACTGCTTCAAACAGACAAAAAATACAGCCCATCTTAAAAACCCCACAAAGACAAATATTGACCTGGAAAACCCAAGGCATATACGAAGTTCCTGTGCATCAAATGAGCCCGGGCCACATAACATGGGCAGACCAATAGAAGAAAAGACCCGCCTGATGAAACACAAAAATCAGTATAAAAGCTGGAACACACCCTCACTAGTCCAACACATGAAAACCACAGTCAAGCTCATCAGTGGCACTAAAAGCCCTAGCACTATAGAAAACCCCAAGCACAGAATCATCAGAGAAGCCATAGAGATTGAAAAAAGACTGAAAGCAGAATAGAAGAGATTGATTCCAGCAAGACTGTCAATCATTTGGAAGCCGCACTTCAAATAGAAAGATCTCCACACCACAAAGCCAGGCAAACACCTGGGCACAACAGACTCCCTCGATACTCCAGCTCAAAACACCCCCCACCAGGCACCCAGATGAAACCTGGCTTCCTAATAGATAATTAGACTCCTTTCAGACGAAGCCAAGCGTCACTGAAAGCCTCCATGTCAACAGCAGCCAGTGTTGCCAGCCCTCAAGCCACAAAACAGACAGAAGAGAACCAAAACGCAATCAAAACAAACTCCAAGTCCAAAAAACAAAACAAGATCCCACCAATCAGGATGTAAAAAAAAAAAAAAACATCCTGCCACAATAAAGGCTAGCCTCAAATTTAAAACCAACGGCTGTTTTATGCGACCCTGACCACATACAACACTCAATACACGAAGCCAGAATGATGGCAGATGAGATTCTGCCTGAACGTTTGCACAACTAAAGGCACTACAATGACGTGGGATAATACCCGAAGGAAGCTGAACAGCACACATACATACATACATACATACATACATACATGTATGTATATATGTATATATGTATTTATGTATATATATATATAAAAATAAATATAAGTTCTTGGAATACAAGACCCCCTCTCATGGGGAGCAATTGGGAAATTTGAAAAGGAGAAAAAAACGTTGCAAAGGGAAATCCTTTTTCAGCCATGTCTTTCCTATTCTAGACAGTCATGAAAAATATGGCATGTGAGTAAGCTCTTAATAAGGCCTTTTACCCCTCTTTTAATGAAGCCTTTTGCCAGTCATGAAGTTGATGTTATTATTATTCATATAGTAAATTCCTGTCTGCTCCCCTATGCTAACCATGTTTAGTGTTTCTCTTTGGTGTTCTTCAGCCTGCTGCTGGGTTTGTTTGTTCTGTACCATTGGTCTCTACATCAAGGCTCCTGTCTGCTGTTTTCTTTGGCTGCCTCTTTACTTGGAAGTTTTCCATAATTCTCTTTCTCCCTTCAAATTCCTCCTTAAACCCCATCTTTCTCTGCAGTGATTTGCTAAACCCCACGCATTATTGAAATGAAATGGAATGCATATTCTTCCTGGTTTAGCTTCTTTTGTTTCCTTTCCTCTGAAGTTTTTTTTCCATGGCAAATGTAAGATTGTATGCTCTTCAAGGCAAAAAAGTATCAGGAACAAGTGACATTTTTTTCATTTGTTCCTAAGCTTTATGTACTGCAATATGAAAACAATGACTCCCATCCCTCTATCAAAAATAAGTTCCTGTTAAGCTCCTGCAGGCCTCTGGTATGTAAGCCTAAAATCAATTAATTTATACTTGCACAGCCCAGTGGAGTTACTGAGACAAAAAGTGACATCTTCAAAATAACCATTCATTTTTCTTTTATTAGAGTTATTAACCAAAATTAGATCGTTGGGATAGAGGAAGGACCATTATTTCTGTTTGTCATGAGCCAAGATTTCTCCAACAAGTTGGTGAACTGCTCTGCATCTTTGAAGGGTGAATAATACTACTCAACTTTTTCAACTTTTTGTAGTAATATTAGAAGTACAGAGAGGGGAACTTAGGGAATGTTCACTAGCGCATTCAATGTTTGAATTCATTGTTTGAATGTTCAAACAATATAATATGCTGGGGCAGAATCTTATGCAAGGATGCAATGTGAACTGAAAAGAGACAGTACAAAATAAATGTACATTGTGGAACATTATTGTAATGCTAGAAGTTTTGCTTATATAAATTTCCTCACATAAAAAGTTTTGTTTTCTGATAAGATGAGCCATGTTACCATGGTAGCCATTTTGTGAATGAGAAAGCTCCTCCCTGTATCAAGTTTCATTGTCATCTTCTTATTTTCTTAAGATGCTATATATATCTAATGAGGTGCATGAGGTTGGGTCCTGAATCAGTCAGAAATTGTGCGAAATCTACCTTGCATTATCTAAAAATGTTTCTGAGTTTTTAGGGATAATTTGCTTCATAAAATTATGGAACAAATTATCACAATGGAACATACAGTCCAAAGGAGAAATAGTAAACCGCAGAATACTATCTAGATACTTTTTGTTATATGATACATAGAATAATGACAGGCAGTGAGGCATTATCTCAGAATCCATACATTTGCTCTAAAAAGTATGCTACAATATTCTAATATGAAGAAAATAATGGCTTCCCTGAGGCTGACCACTGTATTTGTGATTGAAATGAAATTTGAAGCAGGGACTTTAATAGTAGATAAGCAATGTGCCATTCTGTGTTGAAAATTCCATTTTTCTTTGCAATTTTTTCAGACTTTATATTTTCCATCCTATGTATATTAATTTATTTATACAACTCTAAAATGTGAATAATTACAATAATAAAATAACAACACTTATCAAATCTTGTAACAATTTGTATGTGTAATTAGACTAATAAGCTACCAAAACAAATAGTGCATTTGTAGTTTCATGGTTACACTGAAGACAGAACTTGTTGTGTACAAGCTTGTTGTGAATTACAGTAATAAGGCAGAGGTTCACACCACAGTGGAGTTACCATCATCTTGCTTTTTTGACATACCCCAGGTGGATGTTCCTGGCCACACATAATATTTTTGTGTTATATTTTAAATAAGTTAGAACTTTTTAAATTTTTATTGTGATAATGTTTTTCTCTTACTAGTCAATGTGCAGAGTGTGAAGCCCAAAAAATGTTAAGGCATCTGAAACACTAATTATCTTTTATAAGTTTTTTTTAATCCCCTTCATCAGTGCCATTCAATTCAATTAGCTGTTATCCACAAAAATTCATGTATTTAACATCGAAAGTGTTGCGTATATTTGTATATAGATGCACAATATTTATATTATAAAAAGCTCTGTGCCCGAACCATAATGGTATCTTTATTTTGAGCTACACTTGGGTAAAGATTCTTGTTACAGTTTTAACAATATTGGTCCTACATTTTATTAGTCTCTTTTTCCTCTCCTTCCTCAACTAACTTCATGTGAAACTGAAGTAATTGTGCTTTTTCCTTTTATATACATATATATGTTTGAAATGAAGAGAAACTAGCCAGTTTGATAAAAAGACAGGTAATCCACATTTATAATCCAAAACTGTTGACAAACTTCTTGTTACTACTTCTGTTTTGTAGGTAATTTAAATCTTCCTACTGGATTCTTTTAATTTCTTGCAAGTCAGAAAGCAATTTGATGCCACAGTAATCCAAATTGTATGGCATGCCTATACTTCTTTTGAAATTCCAGAATGACCTTTAGCAAAATGAGAATACCTATGGCTGGAGGTTACAAGTTCCTGCCTGTCCACCTGATTAATTCAAATTGTGCAGGAATGTTTCAGCCTTCAGTTTCTCATGTGAAGTAGTGCTAGTTCCTTTGATAGTTGAAGTTATTTAATGTCATTTATCCCACCTTTAAGTCCATCTGTCATTCATTATCATAAGGATGATTATAAGTAGAAGTCAGCAGATACATTGATTATTTAAAAAAAGAGTTACAGAAAGTATGTCTGCCTTTTCAATCTCCATCAAGCTATATTAATGTGAAGTATCAATCAAGATCATTTAATGTACTGCCCTGAGCAAAACATGATGTACTGCCAAGTAGACAACCAACAGGAAGCTGCAGTCACTCCATCAATTTGTGATTTGAATCAGCCAACTAGTGTTCTGGAATCAGCCCTTCAGGAAAACATTGCTCTCTCATACATTAATCGTTAGTTTCTTTATACTCTTCTGAATTCCCTAGTCTCTCTATATTGTTCCCATGCATGCATATATAAAATGGCTAGCAACAGAAAATGTTTCACCTAAGATTACATGATGAGCCTATGGCAGTATTAAAGTTAAAAGGCAATAGAGAATTCCCCATGAAAAGCCAAATAATCGAAACAGCAGTTCCAAAGAAAAAGTAACAATACTTTTAAACACAGATAGGAATTGGAGAGGGGGTGTTTTCATTCTCTTGGACACTGCTGATCAGGGTATTATTATTTCCAGGTGAAGCGTTCACTTAGTATGTATAACATGCAAATTTTTGCTGGATAGCTGCCTTTCTTTCAGGATGAAGCATGTACTGGAATGAACTTAAGAAAATGAGAAGTAGTTAACTTGTGTTGACAAGCTGTGGGCTAATACAGGAATTATACCATTGGATATTTTACCAAAGCAGTAAGGTAAGACACAATTACAAGAAATAAGTCGTGCCTTAGTCTTTATCCTTTGATTGCTGCCTAACAGCGTCAAAGGATAAAAAGAGCCAGTTTGATGTAGTGGTTAACATATCAATTGTGCCCTAACTTGGGCTTTCAATTAGTAAGGTGCCAGTCACTTTGGGCCAGTCAGTCAGTCACAGCTCTAGAAAGCAGGCAATACCAAGGCACTTTTGAAATCCTGCCAAGAAAATTGCAGGGACCAGTCCAGCCGTTGCTGGAAGTCAAGGCTGACTTAAAGTACCATAAAAGCAAATGAAGATTTGTGATCTATGACATTTGAGAACAGCTTTACTTTTCTGATGGACTACTCTGCTTTACAGAAGTAATAACTTAATTTCTGCCAAACAGATGCAGCTAGACCAATCATAACATTGCATAAGAGGAAATATGTATTCTGTGTTCCCACCCATTTCTGATTTGCTTTCCATCTGAAATGAAAAGGATGGACCAGATTGGTGACTGACATAACATATCCCACCTTAATGCTGATAATAGCTTATTGCATCTAGTAAAACTTGTCAGATTTGCAGATGGAAGAAAAGAACACATCCTTTGAAAATGAACACATTTGTTTTTGGGAATGTACCAAGGAATTGTCCCAAAGGTGCTTTTTTGAAAGGCAACTGTACTCAGTTTTTCCTTAAAAACATTTCACTTCTCATCCAAGAAATGTCTTCAGTTCGTACCAAGGAGTTGTTGGGTTGGTTTGCTGATGTGAAAGCAACTGGAAGCACCCTTAGAGTCATGCCACATCGGTAGGGCATTGGAGAACATGACATATACTGTTGTTTTGTGAAACTGATTGAACATTGAAATAATATACTGCATTTTTTCAGGCTTGTCTTTATTTCCATGGCTATTCTATTATCCTTCTTTAACTAAAATGCACAAGTGAGGTGTACAGCTTAATGTTCATGGTGTAGTTTTATTTTCTTATGATATAAAGTAATTGCTATGACGCAGACCTCCAAAAATCTTGTCAGTTGTTTTATATGTAGACATTCTGAGCTTTGGCTGCCAAACCTGGTAACTTGGAGTGAGAAGAAATATGCTAAATTAATACTTTCCTTCAGTTTAACACATATTGTTTCAATAATATGAAAAAATTATTACAGTTAGTCAGTGAAGACCCTTTGGACTAGTTTGAGTCAGTTCCATGGCTCCATTTTTGTGGCTTCATAATGCTTAAAAAGATAATGCACTTTATAATAGTTTCACTCCTGCTTTTTGTGCACACAAAGCGTCTCTTGCATGGCTGTCAAGGCTCTAGTGTTTGCATGCATTATGAATGATCATGCTACTAGAATGCATTATAAAATGCTTATACGCAAACTTCTGTGAAGCTTCATTTATCAGAAATTCAACTTCTAAATCCACAGGAAAACAAAAGCTGCTTAGATTCATAAATGTCAGGCCTGTGATATTTCTAAAAATTTCTAAAATCTCTGGTTATGATATACATATTGATATTTAGATTTTTGGATATGTTTTAGGCTACATATTGATACTTTACAATTTGAAGTTTGACTATTTCACATACATGGCATAGTTTTTTCCTATGGATTCGGTTTCACATAAACAAATCAAATGTACTTGAAGGTTCACTCCATCATCTGTTACACTTTTCCCTGAGCATATAAATTATCAAGAGCGCCTTTGTAAATAAATTCTGGGTTGCAAGGCTGCATTGGCTATCTTGTTCTCTGGTTTGGGGAAAGTCATTCTCATTTCAACATTTTCAGTTATAGAAATATCTCCCATGACAAAATCAAAAAGAATCAACCACTATAAACTGAAAGAGAATGTGCTATAGAGACTGATCACTTGGTAGGATTTAAACAGTGAAAATCAACTATTTGTGTTTATTTTTCCACTTGATAATGTAATTCATAATTCAATTACATTTGGTTTAATTACAAAAAAGTTTTGTTGCTCAACTGATCACCTTGTACCTCATTGCCAGGACTATATAGTACCTGTTGAGGAGAGAGATGTTTACAAATATAGTTCAGGCTTATGGAAACAAATGGCCAGGGGATTTTCTTGGTGTCCTATCCACTCTCAACTTCATCATTGAAGAAAGAAGCCACTAAGTATTTTTTGGTTGTTAAGGTTGATTCAGTTTTACATACTACCCCTTCTCATTAACTGGTGAGTTTGAGAGCATTGGCCCCAAAATTGTTTCAAATGTTTGGCTCTATATTCAAACATTATACACTGCTCAAAAAAATAAAGGGAACACAAAAATAAGACATCCTAGATCTGATTATTAAATACTTTTGTTCATTACATAGTTGAATGTGCTGACAACAAAATCACACAAAATATATAATGGAAATCAAATTTAGCAACTCATGGAGGTCTGGATTTGGAGTTACACTCAAAATTAAAGTGGAAAAAAAACACTACAGGCTGATCCAACTTTGATGTAATGTCCTTAAAACAAGTTAAAATGTGGCTCAGTAGTGTGTGTGGCCTCCACGTGCCTGTATGACCTCTCTACAATGCCTTGGCATGCTCCTGATGAGGTGGCGGAAGACCTCCTCTGAGGGACCTCCTCCACACCTGGACTAAAGTATCCCCCAATTCCTGGACAGTCTGTGGTACAACGTGACATTGGTGGATGGAGTGAGACATGATGTCCCAGATGTTGGCTCAGTTGGATCCAGCGTGGGGAACAGGCGGGCCAGTCCATAGCATCAATGCTTCCATCTCGCAGGAACTGCTGACACACTCCAGCCACACTGAGTCTAGCATTGTCCTTGCATTAGGAGGAACCTAGGCCACCGCACCAGCATATGTGTCTCACAAGGGGTCTGAGGATCTCATCTCGGTACTAATGGCAGTCAGGTTGTCTCTGGTGAGCACATGGAGGGCTGTGCGGCCCCCCTAAGAAATGCCACCCACACACTGATTTCGCTGATCCGAAATCAATGGGGGTAACATTTATCTAGGGGGCACACAGCCCTCCATGTGCTCGCCAGAGCTTGACTGCTTGACTGCCATTAGGTACTGAGATAAGATTCCTTAGACCCCTTGTTAGACCATATGCTGGTGTGGTTGGCCCTGGGTTCCTTCTAATGCAAGACAATGCTAGACTCCATGTGTCTGAGTGTGTCAGCAGTTCCTGCAAGACGAAGGCAGAAATTAGAACTAGAAGAAGTTATGGGAATACAAGTGATAAAGAAAAGTTAAATACTTTGAAAGATGGTTGACAGCACATTGTAAGACATTTAAGGAAAATAATTATGAATAAATTGATGCAACAGGTAAAGAAGGATTTAGAAACATGGGCAAAGCTGCAACTTTCATTAATAGGCAGGATTGCTGCTATTAAAATGAATATTCTTCCAAAATTCCTATATATATTTCAGACAATCCCAATCAAAGTACACATTTTTTAAAAAAAGCTTAATAAAATAATTGTAAAATTTATCTGGCAAGGGAAAAAACCTAGAATAAATTTAAAGGCAATGCAGGAATATGAAGAGCAGGGGAGGGCTGGCATCTCAAATTGGGAGTTTGGAGAATTATAGTGCAGCCTCTTTAGTATGGTTGAAGGAATGGGTGAATTTTAACCAATAAGAGAATATTATTCTTAGAAGGCCCATGACTTGCCAGAGAGGGTGGCATGCTTTTTTATGGATGTAGGGAAAACTAGCCAGAAATATTACTAATCAGAGGCTCATTATTAACTAATTGGAAGAAAATATGGAAAAAACACTATTTAAAATATCAATTTGGATTTCAACAATGGAGGCGATGATTCACCAAATAATCTGGATATCACTAAAATGATTAAATATAAGGACCTATTTGGATACACAAAGAAATTTGAAATCGCAGCAAGAACTTCAAGAGCGGGGACTAAAAATTCATCAGTGGGCATATCTTCAAAATCCAAAGTAGATATACACAGGACAAGAAAGAATTTAGAATTAACAATAAACTCCAGCAAATTAGATAAAATTTTTTATTAAATCAGGTAAAAAAAAATTATAATTATTTATTAGAAGTAGAATTAGGAGAAGAAATTGTAAAAGGGACCATGATGCCTGGAGTAGGAATATAGGACATAGCATCACCATAAACAGAATGGGAAAAGGTCTGGGGTAGAAATAATAAAATTACAAAATCGGTAGCATACAAAGAACAACGCCTATAAAATGTTTTATAAAATGGCACCTTCCTCCCTTCGGATTAGCGAAGATGCACCCCAAATATGAGTCCTAATTGCTGGAAATGCAAAAAAAAACCAGAGGGAACTTTTTTCCCATATGTTGTGGTCCTGTACAGAAGCTCAAAAATATTGGCAGAAAAATTAGAATTGGCTGGAAGAAATGACAAAGAGAACAGATCGAATTCAAACTAGAGTCCTTTCTGTTAGGGATCTTAAAAAACAAATATCAAAAAAAGTGAAATATATAATACTATACACATTTTGACAGCGGCCAGATTGGCTTTTGCACAATGTTGGAAGCAGCCTCATGTTCCATCAGAGGAGATGATCATTCAAAAAATTTCAAGTTGTGCAGAAATGGACAAATTAACTTTGGCATTAAAAAATAAAGACACTTCAATATACTTCAACAGTTGGAACTGCTGGTACAAATGGATAGACCAAAGATAGACTTCACACTAAAAGGCAAAAGAGGATAGGATAAATCCATAGTAGTGATACACCAGATATATGCAAGGATAGGTGTGTGTATTGGCATAAAATAAGGATAAAAGCGGTCTTACAACTGGTTGAAGATGAGAATGTTTTTAATTGTTTTTTCTATCTTTTTCTTTCTATTTTCTTCTCCCTTTCTTCTTTTTTCTCTCTTTCATTTACGTATGTGTTGTTGGTTTGTTTTAATTGTAAATCAATTAAAATTTATTTAAAAAAATAATGCCACCCCACACCATTACTGACCCACTGCCAAACCGGTCATGCTGGAGGATGTTGCAGGCAGCAGAATGTTTTCCACGGCATCTCCAGACCCTGTCACATCTGTCACATGTGCTCAATGTGAACCTGCTTTCATCTGTGAAGAGCACAGGATGCCAGTGGCGAATTTGCCAATCTTGGTGTTCTCTGGCAAATGCCAAACGTCCTGCACAGTGTTGGCTGTAAGCACAACCCCTACCTGTGGATGTTGGGCCCTCGTACCACCCTCATGGAGTCTGTTTCTGACCATTTGAGCAGCCACATGCACATATGTAGCCTGCTGAAGGTCATTTTGCAGGGCTCTGGCGTGCTCCTCCTGTCCCACTTGCACAACGGCAGAGGTAGCGGTCCTGATGCTGGGTTGTTGCCCTCCTCCTCCACGTCTCCTGATGTACTGCCCCTGTCTCCTGGTAAACAGCGTCTCCTGGTAGCGCCTCCATGCTCTGGACACTACGCTGACAGACACAGCAAACCTTCTTGCCACAGCTTGCATTGTTGTGTCATCCTGGATGAGCTGCACTACCTGAGCCACTTGCCTATGCTTTCCACCTGTTGTCTATTCCATTTGCACAACAGCATGTGAAATTGATTGTCAATCAGTATTGCTTCTTAAGTGGACAGTTTTATTTTACATAAGTGTGAATGACTTGGAGTTACATTGTGTTGTTTAAGTTTTCCCTTTATATTTTTTGAGCAGTATATGTTACAGAATAGTGAAATACAGGTAGTCCTTGACTTCCAACAATTCATTTCTTGAAAAAATTCCAAGTTACAATGGCATTGAAAAAAAGGGAATTATAACCCTTTTTCATTTTTATGACCGTTGTAGCATCCTATAGTCATGCGATCAAAATTTAGACACTTGGCAACCGACTCATTTTTATGACAGTTTGCAGTGTCCCAGGGTCATGTGATCATCTTTTTTGACCGTCAGATAAACAAAGTCAATTAGGAAACCAGATTCACTTAACAGTTTTTTTTAATTTAACACCGTATGTGTTTCACTTAATAACTGCAACAAGAAAAATCGTAAAATGGGGTAAAATTCACTTAACAAATGTCTTGCTTAGCAAATGTTGGGCTCAATTATGGCCGTAAGTCAAGGACTACCAGTAATTGGAATTTTTCTCCTACTGAGAATTGATGCCATCACTCCCTGCCTATATGCTTTCTTAGCCTGAATGTACTTTTTTTGTTTGTTTTGTTGACCCTTGTTATGGTTTTTATGTAATTTCCTTTCAAAAGGTTACTTGTAATGATAAGTAGTAAGGTGCAGAAATAAGAAATGGGAGTTGTATAGGAGTTGTATGTAGACTTATTTTAAAAGAATAATAAGGTTCCTATTCCTCGAATGAGAATGATTTTTCTCAGAACATCAGCACAAGTCTCAGAGGGAGAAAGAGGCTTCTGATTTGTAAAGTCCAGATGTCTCTCATTTGCCAAGAGTCATCACTTTTATTTGTGGAAACCTGAAAAGTGACTTTTTAAGTCATATAAAACATTCTCTCTCCCCACCCGCAGTTTTATGTTGCCAAAAAAACACAGGATAAACCCAATGTACAGCCACAAAACAGGCATGGGCAGTGGGCAGCCTTCGCATACTCTCTTCTTTGTCAACTAATTGGACCCTGTTTCTGTAGCTGTGGCTCCCTTGATTCTCCTAACAGGTCTTGTTTCTGCTGACCCTTTTCTTTGTCTTTCCCAAAGGATAGGAGGGAGCACTCTTAACCAAGGAGGCCAAAGTCGAACCAGGGTTGCGTTGGGCTGCTTCTCATTCTGATGAAGAGGAGCTGTTCTAATATCCTTAATGCTGTTGTTGGCAGTCAGAAACAGATTCCATTATTGTCGATCAATGCAGCTGTCATGTGGAGGGAGGGGAAGGAGGGAGGGACTCTTCCTATTCACAGATTGATCAACCTGCCCTTGCATGAGCAAATGTGTTGTAAGCGAGTCAGACGCTACTGTAATTGTAGCTGGAGCGGGAAAAGTCTGGTGGCGATGCAAACCTCTCTGTTGGCAGAATTCTAAATGGTCTTCCTTCGGAAAACTGAAAAACAAAGCTACAAGAATTTTGTATCATTTTTTCCCCCCCTAAAAGGAGGGTCGTCATATATTACACTTTATTAACTGCATGGCTTTGCTAATGTTTGCTATAGCCGGGTCATTTTTCTTTGTCTTTCCATGCCTCCGCATTTTTAAAAGCTGTTTTGTCATTTTTAAACTGGAGGCCACCAGCCTGTCATCTTCTTTTTCCTCTTCCTGCTTGAGCTGAGGAGCTGACATCAAATCTCTCCTGCCTCTGTCTTTTAATCAGATAAGTCTGTCAGCTAGGGAGACCGGAGTCAGGCCACACTTTCTTTTTTCTTTTTTTTTACATTCCATTTTATTTGGTTCAGCCAAGAAGCCAAAGTACTGGCCTCCCAAGACCCTCCGCATTTCCCTGCTTTCCCTTCCCTGATTTATACTGCCATTATCTACTATATGGAAAAGTTTTCTAGCTGGAGAATGAGTCTCCTTTCTCCTGGAGATGCGGCCGAGTGGCTGGATAGCAGCACAGAAGATGAGCGAAGCCTCCTGTCATTTCTTGGTACGGTAGGCTCGGAGTACTTGTTTCAAACCTTGAAAAAAATAATAATAGAATTTTCATTTTGATTTTATGACTGAGAATAGTTTTGGGACTGTGTATGCAATTTTCTCTTTGGCTTAACATTCAATGTTCTTTAAATATGAGTTCATAACCTTCAGTGGCAAGCTAGTTGACACAGATAGTTGACACATTCTTCTGTCTAGTCTCCCCACCCCACCCCGATCTGTTCCTGTTAGCCTGAGAGAATCTAATTTCAATTCACTCATCTGAAGAAACTTATTTCCGGTTTGTGTCCCATTTTACCTAAGGATTTATGTATCGAGTAGCAGGTAGTGCTATGTTCATTTGTAATAAATGATAATAATGTGAAAACTTTAAAGGCCCCATTAAAGACATTTTAGTTTATCACTAATTACTTATATTACTTACATTGCACTTACGTTTTTAAAAAGTAGCCAATAATGGTGTATGATCATTTTGATAAAATTGGGTAAAAATTAAAAACAGAGAATTAGTCATATTAAATTTTATTTTAGAAAATATAAGAATTACCATATTGGATCAGAGTGTTGTGAAGCCTTATAAAAATGTTTACTAGAATTCTTGTTTAAAGAGTAGTCTGTAGTCAAGTTTGAATTCTCTTCTACATGAGAAACTTGCAAATGTGCACACAATGTTCTTCTTGTTAAATACACTCTTAAAGTGTATTTAACGTGTCTTAAGGATTATAAGTGTTATAGCAGATAGGTCTCCCAAGATTCTAAAATGATTGTCACAAAATCAGAAAACATCTGATTCATTTCTTCAGATATGCATAAAATCATATCTTGCAAAAGTTGCCATTCTTTTCAAACTTCAGAAAAATTAAATCTTTTTACAAGGTAACACATTCCGAAGAACCATTCAAGTCTCAGAATTCCCCATTTACTCAGTTCTAGAACATATTTACCCATTGTTAGATTAGAGTAGGTACTATATTCGATATTCAATTTTAGTAATTATAGGATCCATTTCTATAATTCCACATGCTGGAAACTCATTTTTTAACATAATTTATCTGCCCCCCCCCCTTGTAACACATACAACTTAGTCCATTTTTTTTAAAGTGTGATTTTCTTCCTTTATTCCTACAGTAGTCTAACAGGGTAGATGAGGCCAAAAATGATTGGCTCAAGAGGCAAAATGATCCTCGATTGACACTGAATCCCTACCATGACTGATGACAAGGATATTTCGATGCAGAGATGGATCAAACTTCTGTTGATCAAGGAAACAGAATTGAGCTTCACAAACAAATATTCTACTGCCAAACATGTCTCTTTCAAAAATCCATACGTATATGAAGTCAGTTCAGAGGAAAGTTAGAAAAAAATCTGAACTACAAATTCTATGGGATTGTCGAACAGCATGCAGTACTCATTCCAAGGCAAATGCTGTTTATGAATATAGATACCTGTAGCCCCAGTGTGCGGCGTTTGGACTGTAGAGACCCCTTCCCCCCACCATTCTCAAGGATGGAGTGTCATGCTCTCACATGATAACTCCTGCACCAGCTTCACAACACATGAAGCTTTGTATCATGTCTGATCTATTCTAATGAGTTTGTAAGTGTCTGCTTTTCTCTTTCTTCTTTCCTAAAAATCTTCCCCATCCTTTTCACCTAAAGATCTTAATGCCAGGAATTAAATCTGAGTGTGACCCCAGAAACCCTCTCTCTTCATTTGCTGGAGAATGACAGTTGATTTGGGAAGATGTGTTTATACATTACTGCACAGATAGTTACAGTTGTTACAATACATAACCATTTATTGTCAAGGTTTATTAAAACTAAAAGTCCATTAAACCAAAATTTTGCATCAGTTTATGCCATTTGAATTAATTTACTTTATGTTAATAATGGTATATAACTTATATTTTACATTTATGTCTGTCTATGAGATTGCTGTAATGATGCAAATCAAGTTAATACATACTTGTATTTGGATGCAAGTTAAATTAACTACTTATGTGAAGTCCAAACTAAAATTTGGTTCATTGTATCTAAAACTCACTATATGGCTGTCCAGAAAAATCAAGGCTTGTATGTCTATACTGCCTTCTGGCAGTTGGATAGTTATTTCACTGTAAACTTTGTTTGAAAAATTAGCTTTCTATTCTCTTTGCCAATTATATACAGTACATATGAGTCAAGTTATTTCTGGTTGAATATTTGTAGGATGTCCTCTAGAATAGATTTTTAACATAGCTTGTGGGTATGTTTGCATCACAGTAATACAATTTAAAATAATTAAGCCAGGTTGGAAAAATACATCTTAGGATAGAACTATGATACATTATTGGGAAACTACCAAACCCAACTTTGTTGTTGAACAGGTTTTTGGTAATAGTACAAAAGTGATTTGCCCTTGTCTTCTGGAAAAAAATAATCAGTTTTCCAGTTGATTCCATAGCCCTGATATCGCCATACCTCCAATACAAGAACTCAATACAAGAACTCATACTACTTAACTTCCAAGCTGCAACAAGGAACCCAAATGCTACAGCTTCTGAGAGTAATGTCTTTATTCCTTAAACTTATATCCTGCCTTTCGTTCAGAAGTTCAAGATTGCCTAGATAGTGCTCCCTTCTCTGTTTTCCCCACAACAGGAACTCTCTTAAGTCAATTGGTTTAGGAGAACATGATTGGCCCTGAATCATCTGGTGAGCTTCCATTGTTGAGAGTGGATTTCTATTTCTTAGCTATTTTCAGTTATTTATTCTCAGTTGTAATTAAATGTGACTTCCCTATTTACTCGCAATTGTAATTAAGTGTGACTTCCCATCACTAGGCCCTTTCCCGTCTCTATAATTCTAAGCTACATGGTCCTATGTAAAGCCTTGATAATCCATTGTGATGCATAGTTTCTCTATGTTCTTGTCAGTTGGCAGGCCAGATTCTACTTGCCAAAGTTATGTAGTTCAGGTGTTGGCCTGGCAGCAGAGAGATTGAGGTTAAAATCAATCGAAGCTCACTAAGTGACCTTAGGCAGTCCCTCTCTCTCAGCTCACTCACCTCATAGTATTGTTGTGATGAGAAAAATAAGAAGAGGGTACATTGTTTATATCACTTGGAGCTCCCGAGGTGAAGACAGGATGTAAATCTATCAAATCAACACTGAGTGGCATTTGCCAAGAACTGACAGAGTTTGCTCATCACATTAGCCCAGCCTCCCCCAACCCACAGCCAATTAAGTGTTAAACTCCGTGACATCACATCACTGTTTTTTTAAGAAGGTAATTTGGAGCTAGCAGACAAGACACAATAAACAGGACATTTCCAATTGTTGTTTATACTGTTTCTTGTTTATCCAAATTGGCTGCTTTTAATGTTTAAGTTGTTTACCATGCTGAATTCTTACTTGGTTTGGGAAATTGGGTCAATAGGTACACGTGTATTCATTGACATGTATCAATAATTATACATGCAGAAAATTCAAAAAAATTAACAACAGCAAGCGGTCTTCAGTCCAGATACCAACATATAGATCACATTGCTATCCTAAGTAGAACAGTGTTCTCTTGAGACTACCCAAGCAACACTGCAATACAAAAAAAATGCTGAAGCCCTGGAAAGAGTGCAGAGAAGAACAACAAAGATGATAAAGAGGTCTGGAGGTTTAGGCCCGGTCCCACTGCACTTACAGATGCAAAGAGGATGTAAAACGTAAAAAAAAAGCTTGCCATCCATTGGAAAACACTATGCATCTGTTGTGTACTCACTGCATACGTGTTTCATGTGCTCTATCCGTCGAGCATCCATCCACTGCGATTTCATCCGCGCAAGAAGTTTTGAGCTGCACAAAACTTTTTGAACGGATGAACTTTCCGCCACGTA
>BHFT01018702.1:0-22684 GCA_004320025.1 Laticauda laticaudata | reverse complement strand
CTGTGAAAATATTTACAGACCCCTCACATCCCGGACATAAACTGTTTCAACTCCTTCCCTCAAAATGATGCTATAGATAGAACACTGCACACCAGAACAACTAGACACAAGAACAGTTTATCCCGAACACCATCACTCTGCTAAACAAATAATTCCCTTAACACTGTCCAACTATTTACAAATTCTGCACTACTATTACTATTGGCCTTTTCATCACTCCTTATTACCCATCCTCTCCCACTTGTGACTGTATGACTGTAACTTTGTCACTTTTATCCTTACAATTTATTTTGATTGTTTCCTAATATGATTTGATTGCCTATTGTACCTTTTTTATTTATTTACTTATTTATTTTTTATTTTTTTAAATAAATAATATTTTATTTTAATGTATATTATTTATTTATTAGTTATTATTGTATGATTATTAAGCATTGTACCTTGTGATTGTTGACGAATGTATCTTTTCTTTTATGTACACTGAGAGCATATGCACCAAGACAAATTCCATGTGTGTCCATATACACTTGGGCAATAAAGAATTCTAGTCTAATCTATTCTAGTCAGGCTTTTTTAAAAAAAGACAGCCATATGAAAAATATCAAATTATTCACGATGTTGGTACTTTGCAAAAATAATGCAGGTTTTTCTCGACACCATTTTGCAATGGATCCAGTTTGGAACATCCTCACAGTATCAGTGGAAGATTCAGCGGTATAGTCTACCATGATGGGGCAAAAAGCAGCATTCCAGTAAGGAGGAATTGGCCAGGGAAAAAGGAACTCAAACCAAGCCTGAGGGGAAAAGGAGAGTCGGGAAATTGTGTGGCAGCAGATCCTGCAGTGATGTCAGCCAGCCCAGCAATCTTTGCAGCAACAAAGTGACCTCCTTCCCTAGCCTGCGCTGGGGGAGGGCGTACATGGTTATCCAGGAACTCTCCAGTCCATGACTCTGGTTCTCACATAGCTACAGGAGTTAAGACTGTGTGATGCTGCTTTTTTTTCTTCCTGTTAACAAGGATGGTGAGGCTGAACACCAATACTTGGAATCAAGAATTAGAAATTATTTAATTAGCGCAAAATTACAAAGCTGGGAAGGAGCAGTACCTAATAAAGAGCAAGAGCTCTCCGGTTCTAACTTTTATACCACCATACATTTAATATTTGATAGAGATTTAGATAATCAGATGTGTGATTAAATATCTGATTTTCTTTCCTATGCTCTCAATCACCAATGAGAAGCCTGTGTTCTAAGATTTATTACATTTTGATTTGCAATACTGAATTTTGGAACAATTTTGTCTAGTTTCTTCAAGTTTTTCAATGAGTCCAGGCCATCTTTTGCATCAAGTCCAGCTAACAATATTTCTGAATAAATTAGAAGAGATTGTGGAAGAAGACTCATTTTATGGTGAGGAGATTCTCTATTTCTTGAAACATTTAGTAATGTTTTAATGTTTAGTATTCTGTTCCTTTAATGTGTGGTCTTTTTTAAGGGTCACTTCACACAATGCTCTTAGTTTGCACAAATAGAGTTTATTTAAGATTTTGGTATTTTGTATATAGAATAAGTATCTTCTACTTTCATGCTGTTGTGAATCTTTTAAATACATCTTCCTTCCTTCCTTCCTTTGACAAATAATGTTAGAATGCAATATATTTTTATACAAGAGTAAAACTAATCCATTTGGCATATACTATGAGAAATACTTAAAATAATATTTCTTGTTATAAATATAACAACAGCAGAATGTTAATGGTAAGAAGACTGGATAAAAGGAAATCACAATGGTTGCAGTCAATGACAAAAGAGGTGATTGCCAGAAAAACCAAGCATTACTAGTATCACTACATCCTTGGGCAATCCTTTGGCACTGGCAACTTTATCTGTTTTATTTGTTTCAAAAACAATGAGACCAGCAAAGTAAAAATACTGTAAGGATAAATATGACAGTTTTTAAAGCATCACAGATGCACTTCATAACACTCCTGAACACAGAGACAAACATGCTCACAAAGCTGAAAGCGTACAAAATGTTAATGAAAGATGAAAACTATCCATGCTCCTTTCCTCCATTTACTACTGCTTCCAATCTCTTATACTGCTTTCCTAAAAACACAGTTCATTCTAAGTGGTTGTTATGAAAACTGGGGGTGGTGGTCATACAACAACTGGGGTTAGGAAAGTCAGTCTAGTTTGTATTTTCTCTCTTCAGTCTGGCCCGGTCCCACTGCACTTACGGATGCAAAGAGGATGTAAAATGTTAAAAAAAGCTTGCCATCCATTGGGAAATGCTATGCATCCATTGTGTACTCACTGCATATGTATTTCATACGCTCTATCCGTCGAGCATCCATCCACTGTGATTTCATCCGTGCAAGAAGTTTTGAGCTGCACAAAACTTTTTGAACGGATGAACTTTCCACCGTGTACGATGTACATCCGCGACATATACAGGCAACAAATGTTCTACAATCTGTTATCATCCGTTAAACGTCCGCTGTATCCTCTCTGCATCCTCTGGCCATCCCCTCAACTCACATCCGCTACAGCTGAAAACGGAAAGAGGGAGGAAACAAAAGGTACACAGAACGTCTACACAGTGTTAGTAGCATGGAAATAGAAAGGATGTAAGCGTATGCATCTCATATATAAAGTATTCAAAACGGACAAAATGTTTGTATCTGGGATGTTATCGTATATTTAGGATGTCTGCAGTATGTCTAGAGTATGTAGAAGGACACCTAGCGGACAACCGATATTTTCTATAAAAAGGGGGAGAAAATCATCTGATCGCTGGGATGGTGGACCATACAGTCCCACTATGGTTGCACTGGAGTTTATCTATCCCACAATTATCCTTATCTATCCCACAAGCATACAAAGGCTTAACCATTTGTTAAAAGTTTTCACCAACACTTCACTAAGGTAAAAAAATGAACTAAGTGTCTTAAGCAAAGATAAACTTTATTAACTTTCTTAGGTAAAACTTTATGACTTTATTAAATAAGCAAAAATGAACCAAGTAAATTGTATTAAGTGTCTTATGCAAAGATTAAACTTTATTAACTTTCTTAGGTAAACTTTATGACTTTATTAAATAAGCAAAATGAACCAAGTAAACTGTATTAAGTGTCTTAAGCAAAATAAACTTTATTAAACAAGTAAACAACTCAGTCTCTGAGACTATTCTGAGTCAGTATAGACTATTCTGCGTGCGTGCTGCATCCTTTTATATCCGTGGAGCGGACACAATTCATACCCCTCGCACGCTCAGTGAATGCTTTGCATCCGATATACATCCGTGCGGCATCCCCTTTGTTTCCTATCGGCGTACGTGATGCATCCGCTTCATCCGTTATGCATCCACCCCTTCGCTATGCGTCCACTTCGAAATTCTCCCGGACCCCTTCGGAGGTATCATCCGCTTCCATCCGCTTTCATCCACTAAGGTTCCGATGAACATCATTAACATCCCCGCTAACATACTACCCACGTCCATTCTTTTCTGTTCTGTTTATGCAAATTTTTGCCACTTTTTGGAGCGGATGAAAATGGATGGAGCCACCCCCAAAATTTTGCTCGTCTGCTGTGTCCTTTCTGCATACGTTTTGCGTCCATCGGCCAGTGGGACCCAGCCATTAGGGGGATATTTCCTCAAACCAGAGCTAAAGAGCTTAGAGTGAATTTCCTTTGCCATTCTACTCTGGATAATTTTCTACTGCACAGTCAACATCTGCTGTTTGAACTTCCATCTTGAATAGCTGCAATCCTACAGATGTTCTCAGACCAGATAAAACTTAAGATCTTCAATAGCAATTTTATGCCAAAGAAATCCATGCCAAGAGATTTGATAGATATTGGAAACCCTTAGAAGAAGAAAAATTAATTTTGTAATGAACAAAATTGTGAGGCCAGATAAATTAAAACAGAAGGCTGTTATAGGAAGAACTCCAGAAAGGACCAAAATAATCAATTTTAAATTATTTCCTGGAATTTTATCCAGTATGATGGCTTTACAATGAGCCTTAAATGATCCATTTACACCTATATTTTATCAATTACTTTCCCTTGTGCAATAGTATGTAATCTAATTGGAAAATAAAAAGAATGTTTTTATATACATCAGAGCAAGTCAGGAAATGTGTTCAGTAGAATCACAAAATACTTTATCTATTCAGAATACAGGTAGGAGATTATCTATTGGAATACTGTCCTGTACAGGAAATTATCATTTCAGAGGAGAAACAGGCTGAGGTGAGACATACTTGTTTACTTCATTCAGGGAGCTTTGAAACAAAAAAGTCCAGAATGAATAAAAATTCAATGACAATATAGCTGCAGACTTCTTTAATAGGAGCTGATAGAACCAATGGCCTTTAGGGGCTGTTTAAACATTTCTATAGAACAGTGGCTTTTAGATATTGCAACTTGAATAAAAAGTAAAACAGAGAACTTGCTGAAGTGGATCACAGTGTTTCTCTACTAAAGAGTCCAGACCTCTTCTGGGACCTTCTAGGGCTGCTGCTTA
This sequence comes from Laticauda laticaudata, assembly GCA_004320025.1. Classification (NCBI taxonomy): domain Eukaryota; kingdom Metazoa; phylum Chordata; class Lepidosauria; order Squamata; family Elapidae; genus Laticauda; species Laticauda laticaudata. Next base: position 18,153 of record BHFT01018702.1, on the reverse strand, counting down.
GGCTACATTAAAGGAAGAAAGGCTGCTGAGATTTAAATGTTTCTTTGTGCTTTCTTTTCGTCCCTGTTTTCTTCAAAGATGGTTGCTAGGGTCACCAAATAGCTTTATGCTTACGATCAGAGTGGAAGAAAGACAAGCCCAGGAACCAACTTTTCATTATTTTTTGTTAAGGATTGATTTTACACACAGTAAAAGTCAGATCCAAAGGGGAAAAAATAGAAAAGAAAAAAGAAAAAAAGGGAAAAAGGTGCAAGAAAAAAAGGAAACAAACTATAGTTTATTATACTAATGACTTCCAATCTTCCCTTCAACAGATATTAAGAAACCTTTTATCTCCCTTCTTATTTAACTATTATTCCAGAAATGCCTTCGATCCATAATTTAATTTTCAGCTTTTCAAACATTAAATCCATAAATTATCATTTCACTTTTTTTTCCTTTTAGCAAAAAGCCCATAAAAGGTTCCCAACTCTTTTAAAAAGCACTTGTCTTTTTCTCCTTGACAAACAAGTTAGTTTTTTTATCTTTGGTCAATTACGGCATTTTTACAATCCATTCCTACATTTTAGGAATTTCAGTACTCTTATCCTCCTGGCACATATAATAATCTTATGACTGACCAACTTTTTAACTAATATATTGGCTAACATGATTCTGAATCCAGACTGTGTCACAAGATATATCTCCCAAAAATGTTGCATTCCTGACTAGAATTGAAGAAGACCTTGGTGAGGCTCTGCAGTATAACACTGGCAACTGGAAGATAAAGAAACATTGTGTGGTCTGTACAAGTGCTTGGTTCCATGAAATGCTGCTTAAAATCACTCAAGGGAAGCCCACCACTGTTTCCAGGGAATGGTTCTTGTATTGTTTGCTCCTTCACACAATATCACCTCTCAAGCTAACTTCTGTACTGGGCTGAAGAAAAGCTGCAGTACACAGTGAGGTGCTCCCTTAATTTTAAATAGCATCCAAAGGGAGAGCAAAGAAGATATAAAACTGCTGATTTTTTAAAAAAAGCAATCTCTGTGGACATTTCACGGGCAGGAAGCTCCCAGAAAAGGTGACAGATTCTGACCTCAGATCAAGAGGCTAAGCTTATATATGATGTCTTTGGGATGTCCTTATATTTCTGTCTTTGTGTGTGTAAATGGGAAGGAAGAAATGGGTGTGTGTGTGTTTCAGTTTCTACTGTATATCTTTCCTCTTATTGATGAGCTCTTATTAAGGTCCTTTCTCATTAATCCTGAGCGTATATGCCTGCTAGTGAAATACATATATTTAGCGAAACAAAATTCCAGGTTCTTTGAAAAGCCAATGCCATATATAACTTGGCAATTTAATTACTTTAACAATGAAATTTCTGCATACTTTAGCTTTGGAATATTTTCCCAGAAAATTTACTATTAGAGAAAAACTGGCTTTCAAGAGTTCTGATTTCTGTACCCAGCTCTGTGGGCAGTCTTGCCAAAGATGGTTTCCAAATGAACAAGTCACAGTGCTGTCAATCAAAAGATTATGAAGCTAGTCATATGCAGCAGAAAAATGATTGAAAAAGCACTGGGAAAATGCAGGAGCACCATTGGGAGACATGATTTGAACTGGAAACTCCTGCAGGTACTGTTCATATGGCTTTCTCCCATCTGATCAGATGAACCCATGATAGCAGATGTAGTACTAGAAAGTCAGAATGCTTAGGAGTACCACATTTTAAGGACACATGCTTCCAGATTCCTGTCCAAATTAGGCAGCCAAAATGAAGGGCTGAAAAAAGATTAAATTGGTAGTAAAATGACAGCAACCATAATTTTTGGTTTTATTTTTTTCATGCCAGTTGCTGTGAGAGATACGCTTTTGCATAGATTTGTACTTTATTTTAAGGTACATATCTGCCCTTATTTCTGAAGACACATAATCAATATACTGTTAAATAGGGACTTGTGTCCATGTAACATGGCCAAGTAACATACAACACTCTTCTTTATCTTATGTGAACTGTTCTGTTAACTCATCCAACTTTGTCAATCTTTTCTCTTCTACAGGTAGTCCTCAACTTATGGACCATAACAGAACGCGAAAATTATGTTGTTTAGTGAGATACTTGTTAAATGAGTTTTTGCCTCATTTTATGACCTTTCTTGCCACACTTGTGAAGTGAATCACTGTAGTTGATAAGTTAGTAACCCGATTGTTTAGAAAATCTGGGTTCCCCATTGACTTTACTTGTCAGAAGGTGGCAAAAGGGGACACAGCAACGGTCATAAATATGAACCAGTTGCCAAGAGCCTGAATTTTGATCTCGTGACCCTGGGGATGCTGCAATAGTCATAAGTATGAAAGACAGTCATAAGTCACCTTTTTTTCAGTGCCATTGTAACTTTGAACGATCACTAAATGAATTGTTGTAAGTCGAGGACTATCTGTATTCTGAGGTGCTGACGCCTTTCGCATAATCACCACTATCACAAGGGAAGTATCATTGGCAGGCACAGAATCATTCCCCTCCCTTTCAGATCAAGCTCTTTAAGTGTCATCTTGCTGACTATTTCTCGCCAGGTTAAAGAATGATTCTGGTAGAGCCAAAGCTTTATCATAAAGCAACATGCTAATGGAGTCCTTGATGCTCTTTATACTTAGTTATTTGCTTGCAGACATCCCATTAAGTAATGAATGAAAGGTCTACAAAGAAATAACCAAGATCAGAGAGTACCAGGGACTAGATAATTCAGCCCTGAACTATAGATATTCTCTTCTATGGGAGTGTTCTATGAGAATGTCTTCTCTTAACCAGCCTTATGAGACAACTTAACAAGGTAGCTCTGCAACTTCAGCCGACAAAAGCCCTGCTAATTTTTCCTTCAGCTCTCAAGTACCAGCTGCCAAGTACAGTAAATTGCTGGATTAAAGAACAATCCCTCCCAGCCAAAAAAAAAAGTCCAATATGTTATAGTCTGGGTCTCTTTAATTCACAAAGATATTCCTTTAAGGATGTTGATGTCACAATTACTTTAATTCCCATTTTAAATTGTGATGGAACTTGGCCTCAGCAACCAACTCTCTTCGCCACCCTTTGCAAGAGCTACAAAGCATTATTGGAGAAAATTTCCCAGGGGAAAGAAGAAAAAAAATAACATGGAAAATGTTAATACCAGAGGTCAGGAACAAATCTATACAGATTATTAATCATGCTGGGCTACATTATGTTAAATGCAACAGGCTGAACTATCCTTCTAAACTATCCTTTATTAATAACCAAAGCAAAAATCCAGGCAACTGTCTAAGCCAGGTGTCACTGACTTTCAGACAATATATCAATACCTCAATAAAACCAAGACATGCTTGTATTTTAGTCTTCACCGTCTGTGTAATATTGCAGGGGTCTGTAATTGCATCTGACAGCTTGACAGTAATGCTAATAAACCCTACCCTTCTTAACATCCTGGAAAAGAGAGTCTTCCTTCAACCATTCTGGATTCACAGAGTACAATAATACAGTTTCTCACTGTTTTATCGTTATTTTTAAAACATGGCTAGGCTATTTGTGTGGGGTTTCAAGTCAGTTGTACCTTCTGACAACTGCCTGGGCAACTCCCTAATTTTTATTGGCAAGATTTTTGGAAATGTTTTGCCATTGCCTCCTTCCTAAAGCTGAGACAGAATGACCAGTCCAAAGTCACCACCAGCTGGTTTTGCACCAAAGGCAGGACTAGGACTCCTGTCTCCTAGTTTCTTGCCTGGTGCCTTTAACCACTTCACCAAATTGGCTCTCTTGTCCACTGTACTAAGCCATGATGTGAGAACCCAGAAACTGTGGCTTTTAGAAACAGTTTATTCCTTAGCGTGGCAAGTGATTTTGGCCACTGTATCTTGTTCAACAAGTTGTTACCAAAATAAATAATGATTTATAATGGTATATGAACCTAATCAGTCTGAGGTCAGAAAGTGTCTTTAATTTTCTTTAGTTCTAGACAAAAATCAGAGTCCAAAGCACTGCACCTTCAGAAGGTCTCCAAGCTTGAGGGAAGGTGCAGATTCTTCTGTCTATGGAGATTCTCAGTCATTTGTCCCAAAGGTGCTTTTTCAAGAGGCAACTGGAGTTTCTTGTTTTTGCCCCAGAAAGTCCAGTTGCCTCTTGAAAAAGGGATGTGCAGATCAATGGTGGGATTCAATTTTTTTACTAACAGTTCTGTGGCGTGGCTTGGTGGGCATGACATGGCTTGGTGGGTATGGCAAGGAAGGAAACTGCAAAACCCATTCCCTCCCCACCCCACTAATCTGCTTTCCATCTCTGTTCTCCTGTGCAGGGCAAGAAAAGGAGACCCAGCCAATCAGGGAGGTAGAGAATAGATGGGGGTTGGACCAGTCAGAGGGGTATTTGCCAATTCTCCGAACTACTCAAAATTTCTGCTACTGGTTCTCTAGAACTGGTCAGAACCTGCTGAATACCACCTCTGGTGCTGATTCTTCTTTGCACCAAGAATTTTTGAAGCAGGTAGTGACAGGCTAACCATCTGGCTATTCCTAAGCTCAGAAATGGAGGAGGAATGGAGCACCATCCCTCTCCTTATGCAGGACTTCAGAGAAACTCTAGAGATAAGAGAAATAGGGGACCCATGACACATCTAGAATGAACTCAAATTCCTGTTAGCAACAATCCAGCCTGTTTGGGGATGGTGGGAGCAAGAGCAACTGTCCCCCTTTTTTGGGGTATTTTGCAATCACATTTTTTCCAGACAAATTTTCACCAACCCAAAGTAAGTTGTGGATCCCAAGTAGTTCATCTAGACACCATTAACATAAGTTGCTGCTTAATATTGATAAAATCTTCCTTGTCGTTGCACTTCTGGCTTTCTGACTGATGTCTACATCATGCTCAGACTTACAGATACCTTATAGGTATCCCCAAGCATACTGGAATCAGGAAGAATATCTTCCCTATTTTCCTACCATTCTAGCAATCTACTCCCCAAACGTGATTAGAAATTTTTATTTTTCAATAAGTAACAGCGAGAAAAAGCACAAAGCTAGGCACAAATGAAGTTACCATCTGTTCATCTTCCCGGCTCTCACTGGAGTCCTCAGCCTTCCTATGAGGAGAGGGCATATGGGCCCCAGCTGCTCGCTTGCCAGGGTCTGTCTCTTCTCCCAGTCGCTCACCATCTGCAAAAGAAAAAGCAGATGCATTGCAAGCCATGAGAAGACAGCGCACAGAGACAAGGCCTACACCAACCCTCGGCCTCTCTGATGCCAGTCTTACACCTCCAGTGAGAGTGAATACAGGAATTCATTCATTATTGAGCAAGCCGCCCATATGATTTTTGTCATTTTCATGTACCGTTGTATGTTTTATGTTTTTAATATTGGAATGCTTAGCCACTTGAAGTCTTTGGAATAGCACAGAATACAAATGCTTGCAAATAAATACATACCTTATCCTTTCAGAAATTATTCTACAAAAACAATAAACTCTGCAAAGGTTACAGTGATAACAATCACAACTTAATAGTTCTTCAAAAAGCCCCTGAGTGCTTGGGTCATTAACTCTCTCAGGCTACTCTGGATCCCTTCCAGGTGGGGAGTTTATAATGCAATAAATATGCTTACTATTCATATTGTATTTGAAATCTGAATGCATTGTGCCTCAAAGTAATGCTTTTTGTGGTGTTGCTCAATACTCCTGCTAGATGTCTTGTTATTGTGAAATTTTTCCTCACTGCATTTTGGCTTCTTTTTTTCCTGTTACATTTTTTTCCTCCTCTGTCCAGGAACTTAAGGCAGCATATACTAGAATATCACCTCATTTTATCCTCAAAATAAATAATATTGTGAAATAGGTTTGGATTCAGATAGAATGACTCACCAAAAATCACCCAGTGAGTTTTTGTGGTAAGCATGGTTGGATCTCTGTCGACATTTTCCAACACTGTGCCTACTAAGAGGTCTGCAAGGGGCATGCATAAGTGCACCATCGTGCCTACCGTCCCTGTCCTATTGTCCCCATTTATTCGTACCTATTTCCTGTNTGCAAGGGGCATGCATAAGTGCACCATCGTGCCTACCGTCCCTGTCCTATTGTCCCCATTTATTCGTACCTATTTCCTGTATTCTTACTCATGTCTATACTTATACTTATTATCTTGTAAGTGATTGACAAATCAAATAAATAAAATGAAATAAATAAACTATCTCCCCAATTTCTTCCAGATTGTTTTCTGGTATTTAGTATTGTAACTTAGAAGCAAACAAAAATAAGGCTATACACTGTACAGTTCTTCCCAGTAATGCACCATATTTCTATAAAGTTGTGTTTTTTTCAAGGGTTTTAAAAATTATTTGAAGGGAATTTACTTTCTCTCATCTAACTACTGAATTTTGTTTCTTCCAGCTTATAAAAGAAAAGCAGGACACGATCTCCTGCAACAAAGCTGAAGATTTATAAATGTATCGTGTTTGGGAAAAATATTGGGTGATCAGTACTTGAAATAGGCTAGTGTTTGTGCAGCATTAACAGGAGAAATTTCCTGCAAAGTGATAACCTTAAGATGTGGGGAGAACAGGTAGAGAAAAACTTACAGTAATCAAATGTTCATGTCCAAACAAACAAAAATTCACTTGAGCTAGTTAAGTCTGATGTAGATATTTCTTTTCAATCAAAATGGCTTGAACTCCAAGAATCCATTGAATCTCCTGAAGTACCATTGGACATTAATGGAATTGGTAGTATCCATCTCAACATGCATTAGGGAAGAATGTTTACAAAAAATGTTACAGCAACAACTTTGTTACTGTTACTTTAAATCATTCATGAACAATGATATCATAAAGTAATGCTCGAATCTGTGCTCTGCAAACATAGATAGATTTAAATAGCTTCTTGGACTTCTGGCTAAGATTACGAGAGCAGACAGATTTAGAATGAGCCACAAAAGCCTCCTCTGAGGACATTGTTTCATCTTGAATTAGGCCAATTAGTATTAATATTCCCAACTTCATTCTCTCATACATTTTCATGCACCCTTTAATACAGGATATGAAACCCTGAAACTAGCACAGCTGGTGAGATTATATACTGCAATTATCAATGAGAAATCACAATACCATCATCTGTTTCATGTAAACATCTGTTACTTACTGTTCTAAATAGAGGTAGCTCAATCTTTGGGACCAGACTTTACCAGTGCAATAATATATGTGCATGCCAGCATAAGTACTAAACAAACACCCCTTCCTTTATGAACTAGTTTTACTGCTTTATTTTGGCATGTAATGAAGATACCTGTAAAATCTGATGAGTCCTTCCCTTCTGCAAAGACTTATTATAGAGGTAAGGAACTAGCGTTTCTTGAAATGCTACTGAATCACAATTCCCAAGAATCTCATTGTCATAGTCACAAATCCCAATGACCTTCCCCACTGTCAGTGTTGAAAAATGCTGGGAGTTGAAAAACAGGACTGCTTGGGCTATTCTAGATCAGGTGTGTCAAACTCAAGGCTTGGGGGCCAAAATCCAGCCCATGAGATGCTTAGATCAGGTCCGTGGGGCCACCCTAAAAACAGCAGACTGGCCCGCGATGCCTCTGCCAGCACCATGGCCACCCCAAGCTCTGTTTTTCCTGGCAGAACTCTCAGGCCACCACAGAATCCCCACAACACAAGTAACATCATACTGACATTGCCCCCCCGGAACCCCTGATGTCAAACACAACCCTGATGTGGCCCTCAATGTAATCGAGTTTGACACCCCTGTTCTAGATTACCTGGTTTATTGAAATAGAAATAAAAATTATGGAGTAAATAAAAAGGAAATAGGGATTATCATTTATTGATCTTATTTATTTGATGTGCCACTTTTCTGTGGAAAATGAATGTTCAAGTAAACTTAAAGGTCAAACAAAACACTCAGAGTACAAAAAACACCAAATAAATTAAAACATGAATGATAAAATAATTGGCCATCAAATAGTCACGGGAAATAAGAGCTCTATTTTAATCTACCTTGGCTCTTCTGCATTTGGAATTCTCTTCAGTTCTGAGCTGAAAATTGAAAATTACAATGCAGAAGCTGGAATCGTTTTAGAGGAAAAGTATCAAGATGATAAAGGGGTTTGGAATCCAAGCTTTGGGAAGGGATAAAGCTGCTGAACACATAGCTTACAAAAGAAAAGATGAAGGGGAGTTATGATAACAGTATCCCAACATATAAAAGCTTGTCAATCACAACTCTTATTTTCTGTTCGAGCCAAGGCAGAACAAGCAGCACCAAGCTGAAATTTTAAAAAAGGCTGGATATTGGGAGGACTTTCCTGGTGAAAGAACTACAGTATTACTGACCATAAGTGGTGGAAGAAGCTGCCTAGAAGAACAGGGGTAAACAACTCTGCTTGTTGAAGGTATCCAAATAGGGTGAGATGACCATCTGGGGAGCTCTGGTGCACTGGGCAATGGGTTGGACAAGAGTTTACCTACAAGTTTCCTTCCAACTCCAACTTTAATTCTGTGATTAAAGGTCTGGTTTAAGAGATGTTTTAAAAATTAAATGCAAGAGGCCAATCCAGCTCCCCCCAAAATGCACTTTATAGCCCAGAAAGGATTCAGAAGAATCTTACCACAAGATAAGTGAAGTTTCTGAAAGGAGGAGCATCTTCAAAAGAGCCTGTTCAATCAAGTTCTTCACAGAAGAAACGGTGTTTCAGAGAGACCTTAAATCAACTTGGCAAGTTTAAGACTTGTGGACTTCAACTCCCAGAATCCTTGAGCTACCATGACTGGAGGAGGAATCCTGGGAGTTGAAGTCCACAAGTCTTACAGCTGTCAAGTTTGAAGACCCCTGCCTTAAATTATTTGGGCTTAAAATGTTGCCATCTGTATCCAGGGCAGACTTAATCTTTGAATCCAGGTGTAATGGGAATGGCTTTGGTAGGCAGAAGGAAGATCTGCAGCCCAGACAATACTCCAATAAGAAGTAGTCTGCAGGTAGGGGGGAACCATGGAAACCATTTCAGAAGGGACCCTCCCTAGTTTTTGGAATCTCAAGAGAGAAAGGGAGAAATACTTTGAAATACTTGTAACATTTTAATGTAATCTTACAGCAAAGAAAGTGCTGATGTTCCTGGTGGTGCTTTTTCTGTGGATTACCTCAAAGAGCTAACACCAGCAGCACATCCATCTTTGTTCAGCCTATTATGAAACTTGGCAATATTTTAGAATACTGACATTTTCCTGGAATTTGATGGTTGACAGCAGTAGATTAGGGAGACATCAGCATACTGATAGTGAACCAGTTTAAATCACTAAGTGACCTTCCCTACTGGTTTAAGGTATACAATGAAGAGCATGGAGAGAAGATGGCATTTCACTGGACAACACCAGTCAATAGCTTAAGTATGAATTATCAGTCCCACACATCATCATGGCCTGACAGGAAGAACATGAACTGGGACAGGAAGCTCAGGACTGAGAATCTGGAGAAGAAACTACAGGTATGTCAGCCTCAGGCAAAATCACATGAGGCCAATTAAATTCAAGCAACATCTGAGCAGCTCAAAGAGTCAGAAGAGGAGTAAGACAGACCCTCCAGCCCACACATGCAGTGAGTAGAGGGGAGAGCAGAATAGAGGTCTGTTTAGGCTTCCCATGAAGTAAAGAAGTAAATCTGTTTTTGACAACTGGCTGCAGTCTATAAAAGAATCTACTCTGCCTCTGTTCTCTTTGTTGGAGACAATATCTGACATCCAGCTTGTGCATGATATTTGTGTGTGGATTTCTGCTTCCTGGATCTGTAATCTTTGGATTGGCTGACAACTTTGACCTGGCTCTAAACTGACCTTTGCTTTCATTTGTGACCCGGACAATTCTTCAGCATGTTCCCATTCTCAAAGCAAACCTTGAAGGCTAACCTCAGCTTTGTTTCACTGAAACGTCTTCAGCTGATAATCACTCAAGATTCTGTGTTTGTATGTGGTTGAAGCCTGCAGCAGGATAGGTTTCGCCTTCCAGATGTTCTAGAACAGGGGTGTCAAACTTGCGTCATCATGGCATCATCACATGACGTGTCATGACTTTTTTCCCCTTCACTAAACCAGGCGATGGTGTGGCCAATACGTGATGCATCCAGCCCAGGGGTCACAAGTTTGACACCCCTGCCCTAGATGAAATCATGTACTGTACAAGATGCTAATCTGTTATTGTGCTTTTTAACATGCCACATTGCACACTAGTGCACTGTGAAATTTAACCAAATATTACTGTCATTTTTGTTTCAGTAATTTTTCTTATAAACTTGTCTGGATAAAGTGATTGTTTTTCATTCTGTATGCACTTTCTCAAGGACAAGATGCAGTGCTGAAGAAAGAAAGAACTCCTGATGTGCTTTGCTTTGATGTCCTGTGCTTTATTCAGGATGAGTGGAAAAAGTGAAAATTTCCAGACATGTTTTGCAGCTGAACTATAAAATTAAAATATATGGACAGATTCTCTAATGTCAGAATGAAGATGGAAGCCATTGGAAGGGAAGTGGTTTTTTTTTTTTTTCNATTGGAAGGGAAGTGTTTTTTTTTTTTTTCATATAAAAAGCAATCTTTCTAAGATGAGATGGTGAGTTTTTATTCTTTAGCTGAAAGGGATCAAATCAGTTTTTTTTAAATTGTATTCAATGGGACCCTGGGGTTCCACAAAAACATGATAGGATTCAGTAAGAGATTAAAAGGGGAGATCTGTGCTCAAACATGTCCACATTTCTGTTATTAGAGCCTTGCCTCTCGGTCAGGGCCACGAGTTTGACAGCCCTGTTCAAGAACAATATGATTCATGATACTGAAAATAGTTCAGCAGCCCAGAAGAATTGTGGTAGTAAAGCAACATAGATGATCTTATAGTACTACTCTATTTTCTTTGGATGTGATGGAAGCAAAGAAAGAAGGGTTCATTTTTGAAAACAGTGTGTTTATTTATTAAATTTGTATGCCACCCATCTTGCCATCAAACAACTCTGGGTGGCTTATTCATATTCTTGATTCATCCTACCATTTTTTCTGTTCTGTTGTCATAGCTCTATCATTCCTTCCAGCGCCTTGATAAACCAAGGCATTAATTTGGTAAGAGGGCACTTAGGAATACCAGTCAACCCCTAAACTGTCTATATAGCCTTATAGATCAGCCAGATTAATGGCATCTCTGAAAGATGAAAAGGAAAATTTTCAAGCAAATTTAGGAACCTACTTGGATCCAGATCTAAATTTTAAGTCACTCATTCATCTTGCAAAAGTCTCTAGTATCCAGCCTCTAGTATAAAACTGAGTCATCTGTCCATAAACACATAGGACTTACTGACTTGGGAAGTAGAGACTATTGACACATTAATGATGCTGCTGCCTAACCCTGTCCTGGCTACCCAAATGCACAACAAATACTCAAAATTGGCAGTCTATTTGATGGAGCATCACTCAGAAGGAATCTTCCAATTTTTGCCTAAGAATAAGCTGGCCAACAGAGCTAGGGAAATATTATAAGTAGAACTCCTTATTATATTATGAGGAGAACTCCTTAGCATCAGAGCGTGTTAATAATAATATACAAAATACGAATGCTCTGATGGTCATTTCAAAAAATTCTTTCTTAGTGAGCACCTAGAAGCAAAGAGGAACACACGTGCCAAATGTTCAGTTTGTAGGCTTTACGGTTCTGGAGATTTTATGATGATGCGTGAGTGTTATTTCACTTTTATACACATAGATTACTTAAAACTTGGTTTTGTTATAAGAATTCATATTGTTTTGTGTAAAATGGTTGTTAACTACCCAGAGGTATATATTTAAGATAAGTGGCCACATAACATTTCTAAATAAATTTTAAAAAGAGGGCAATAATCATGCAGTCAATGATGAGTCACTTCTGTCCCTCATTTTCCCGATTAGCTTTTTCTGGCTCCTCCCAGGCCTATTTGAATGACAGCTTGTGCTGCCATTCTGTCAGGCTCTTTTGTGAGAAGACTTTCTGAATCAGCTACGTAATCTCAGATCTTGAAACTGGATCTGAACCCCATAGAATGAGATCTGGCGGGATTCACCTGAAGATTTCTAACAAGAGTGAAAATAATCATGTGCCACCTGCTGGTGGTGAATGTAACATCACACAGGATGTTTAAACCAGAATACTGGTAAATATTCAAAACAGAGTAAAAGAGAAATCCATCTGTTCCTCAAGAAGGAGATAGAAATCTTGTAAAACATCATACAGAGGCAGGACATATTGTAACATCTGCACACCTCTGTCCAAGGATATGTGGACAATATGTATCTTTCCAATAGAATCAGCACAGTGCTAGATTCCAGATGGAAGGGGGGGAGGGGGAGAGAGAGAGGGAGGGGAAGAGAGAGAGAAAGAGAGGGAGAGAGAGAGAGGGAGAGGGAGCACACTGGTCTCAGTAATCTTCATCTCACAGACAGTTGGGCTTGCCCCAACTTTGGGGAAATGGCAGTGGTTCTGTCAACATCTCCTCTCTTACGGTGATGCTGAGCTGTGTGCCTCATCTCATCCATCCATTGTTTAATTACACATAACACGGAGTAAGAATTAGGATAGATTCCAGCCAGTGTATTAATAAGTTCTCTCTCAATCTCACGGGCAAGTGCTCAGCGACACCATTCAGCTGGCACCCCTGCCTTCCTAACTGCTGCCAGCCAAGACTGCTGCTTTCTGAAATTGCCCATGCTCTGAACGACTCTTTTTTATGATTAGGTTTTTTTTTTAAAATTCTCCAAAGAACTGAATTCCAGAGTGGGCAAGAAGCAGGGGAGGGATTCTTCCAGTTCGCACCTATTCGCTGGAACAGGTTGTTAACATTCTAAACAGTTCGGAGAACTGGTTGTTAGAAGAAATTACTGGCCTAATCCTATAAGGAAGGCAGAAAGGAAACATTCTGGTGTTGCTTACAGAAACTGCCTCTCTATTAACCCTTATTATATTCTTGGCAGGACTAGACTTCCTGTCTCAGGAACTTCTCTGGAGTTTTTTTCCCTTCCTTTGCTGGTATTTTGCTTGTGTGGAATGACCATTCAAGGTTACAATGGCACTGAAAAAAGTGACTTATGACCATTTTTCACACTTACAACTGTTGCAGCATCCCCAGTCATGAGAGGCCAGGCAAGAAGATGCATGCCTCGATGTGAGTGAATTGAGTTGGCCACGCCCAGCCAATAACATGATCACCAAGCCATGTCCACCCAGTCACACGACCACCAAGCCACGCCCACTGCCTAAGCCATGCCCACAAAACCGGTTAAAACATTTGAATCCCACCCCTGGCAAGAAGTACAAACAATTGCAAAACATGAGTACCACGGAGGAGTAGCTCTTGCTTGGAAAGAAGACATTTGCCTGCCAAAATTAAATCATTTTTGTGACATCTAAACAAAGTGCCTCTTTCTTTCCTTCCCTGTCCACTTACTTTTTCTCTTCAGTGTCACCTCCATCTGATTTTGTTTTCCTCTATTTCCCACCCCCCAGTTTGCAGCTATCCTTTCTTCCATTCTCTTGTTATCCTTCATTTAGGTAGTTTCTGCTAGGATTGGGTGTGTGGGTGTGGGTGTATGCTTTTCATGTACGGTACAGGTAATTCTCAACTTAAGACTACAATTGAGCCCAGGAGTGGGATGCTACTGGTTCTGCCCAGCTCTATAGAACCAGTAGCTCTGAAGAGCAGCAGACACTGAACTGGTTCTGTTTGCTGCTGTTTGGCCCACCCACCTGCCTGAGATCTTGCCTATCCTTTATTTCTTGCTTTTTCAACCTTAGCTGCTTTGTGCAGCACAGTTGAGGTTGAAAAAAGCAGGAAAAAAGAGGCTTTTCAGACACTGCGCACCTGCGCGCAGCACTTTTCAGTTTCTGGGCGGCGCAGCTTTTGGTATTTTTACACTTGCATGCAGCACGTGTCTGGCGCAGTAGTCACTGAACCGGTAGTAACACTGGTTGAATCCCACCACTGAACTGAGCCCAGAATTTTTTTGCTACAATGGTCGTAAGTGTGAAAAATGGTCATAAGTCACTTTTTTCAGTGCCACTGTAACTTCAAACAGTCACTCAATGAACTGTTGTAAGTCAAGGACTTTCTGCATGTGCAGACACAGGGAGAGAGAGAGGGCCAAGATTGGTGTCAGCTACTACAGACAACCTTAAGTTGACAAGGTAAGGAAACTGGGCACACAATTTATGTTCATGCTTATCTTTACCTTTACTGTTTATGCTTCCACTTTTGGAAGGTCATTTTAGATTCATGCTTTTCCTTTTGCATAAATATAGCCTCTTTTTTGCCTTGCATAGAACTGAAGGATGTGATATCAATTATGTGCTGTGTTTGAAGCAATAAATTCTGCTCGAAGGATTGGGGTATATAGGCAACTATCATATGCTACTGGTTCCGCCCGTCTCTGTAGAACCGATAGCTCTGAAGAGCAGCAAGCACCGAACCTGTTCTGTGTTTGCTGCTGCTTGGCCCACCTGCCTGCCCGGGCTCTTACCTGTCCTTCATTTCCTGCTTTTTCAACCTCAGCTGCTTTGCACGGCACAGCTGAGATTGAAAAAGCAATTAAAAAGTGGCTTTTCAAACGCTGTGCATCCACACGCAGCGCTTTTCAGCTGTCCAGGTGGCACAACTTAAGGTTTATTACAAGCACATGCAACAAAATTTATGTGCAAAACGTAATCACTGAAATGGTAGTAATACCAATTGAATCCCACCCCTGCTGAGAAGGCTAGAATAGCTTTTTTTAAAAAAAATACTTTCCCCCAAAGACAGGAAATATCTTTTTAAATCCCAAAGTACTGTTTAGAATGATAGCTAAGATTAGTATATATTTCAACCCCCCTTGTTTCTAGTCTTTCCAACCTACTCAATAGCCACTCTTCTTCAGGTGATTACTAATGCTCAAATACTGAGGCAAATTTGAAAAATTGCACCAAGAAGCTTAAAGTATTTTACAGATGAGAGAGAAAGAAAGTAACAGCAAACAGGCAATTTGTAGATGAATTCAAAGATGTGTGACTCAGCACTGATAGTAATTCTTCCATCTGTCCTTAAATTGTCGTATAAGACGGCATAAACTTGGTTTGCTACTGAACAGATTGCCAACTTTTCTCTGTATATGTGATCTAAGATGGCACAGAAAGTGAAAAAACACACACCTTAATTTCCCACAACAAAAGGTCACTTCTATCAATGAAAAGCCAGCTGAGTGCTGGCTTTGAAGCTTAGTAATATTTATGACGATGGGTCCAACCAAATGACAAGAACTTCAAGACTGGCTTTTCCAAATCTCAACAATAAAGATAGCTGGCACATCTACCAGATGTTTCCTAATTGTTTACATATAAACAGCATGTTTACATATAAACAGCATGTTACTCACCTAGAAGAAAACTTTTGCAACTACAAACAGAAGGGCTATAAAGGAACACAATAGACAACATGGTTTTTCGGGAACAGAATTAAGACCACAGAGTGATTAGAGCACCATGAATCATCTTCCCATCTTCTGATCAGAAGGACCCAACAGAGATTATACTACCTGAGACTTCTCAGAAAACAACAACTGAATGAAAAACTTCTGGTGATCTTCTACCCCTGCACTATAGAGAGTATCTTAACTTACTGCACCTCTGTATGGTTTGCCAATTGCACAGTGGCAGATAGGACAGCGCTCAAGAGGGTTAACATCATTGCCCAGAAGATCATTGGCTGCCCTCTCCCCTCTTTGGAAGAGCTTTGTAGCTCCCGCTGTCTTAAGATAGTTCAAAACATTCTCATAGGTCCATCTCATCCTGGGAACTCTTTTTTTGAACTATTACCATCTGGCAGACGGTACAGAATAATAAAAACAAGGACAAATAGGCTGAAAAACAGCTTCTATCCCAGGGCAGTAGCTCTGTTGAATTTTACTGTATAGTTTAATGTTGGTGTGGTGTTGGGGNACTAAACTAAACTAAACTAAACTAAACTAAACTAAACAGAAAGGTTGGCAGTAACAGAGTGAGTCCCGTTACTTCTCCAAGCTCCACATGACCACAGAGATGTCTTTGGACACTGCTGGCTCTTTGACTTTGTTATGAAGATGAGCACTGTCCCCTAGAGCTGGAAACAACTAGCATGCATGTGCGAGGGGAATCTTTACCTTCATATAAATAAAATGAATCAAGTTATCTGTCCACTGTTAAAAGCATACCTAATTTAGGATGGTCTTGCAATGCTTGACAATATTACAGATGACTGGAAATGTTTTGTGTTGATCAATAGAATCCCTCAACTAAGACTCAATGGGAGGCCCAGAAGACATTATTCAATTTTAAGTGGTCTAAGAATTTGCATACAGTATCCACAGCACTGATTGATGAGAGTCATGAAGGGTACTGAAGGTTACTATCTACTTATTGATGAGCCTTGGTATGCGGAGGATTGCGACTGGAGTGTAAAAGGAGAAATGGTAGACACCACAAACTAATGAACGAAATGAAAGAAAGAACACAGACATGCTGTATGCCTGTCAAACCAAGAGAAAGGCCAAGTAGATAATAAATCTGGATGAAGGAAGTCAGATCTTGTTCAGTGGAACTGATGCACACAGGGAAGTGAAGCTGCAGGTTAATTAGCGAGAGCTAGACTATATGCCAGAAAGTGAATTGCAATCATCTAGGTTGTCGTGGAAGCATATCAAAACAAAACTTCAGTGCATGTTATGCTCCAGTGAATGGTTAAAATAAAAGAAGGGATGTGTTTGGGAACAATTGTGCAATATTCTGAATGAATGTGGTCTACTGGGAAAATTATTCTGCTAGGAGACATGAATGGATGGAGGAGAAAGCAATGAGAAAGTTCAAAAAAGGATATTGGGCCATTCATAACCCCAAGAATTAATGGGAATGGTGACTTTTTAAAATGAGAAATATTAGAAAAATATTTGCTCATTTCACATTACAGTTCAGCATAAGCCTATTCGTACATACACAAAGCAAAGGAATTAATGTAAGTCTTAAAAAGTTCGGTACTTACCTGATAGCCCCTGTTCTCTTTGAGTCTGTGAAGAGCACCTCCAGTGTGGGAGGTGCTTAGTTCTCCGCTTCACGGCTGAGCGTTGATTTGTGGTAACGCTCCTCCTCCGACGCACCTGACTACCTCAGCGGTTCCCCAGTTTTGGCCAAAGACGAGGGAGGAAAAAAAGCAACCTTCTCATCCCTCAGGCATATAAACCCAATTTCATTGGCCAAAAACACGGACTCCACACCATCCAGACAGAGAAGAAAAAAAGGGTGGAGCTGGATGCTCTTCACGCTCACAAGAGAAACACGAGGGTATCAATAAGTACCAATCGCCCTTTTCCTCCGTATGAGCCTGCTTCAGAAGGCATTCCAAGCATTGAACATACCAAAGAATGGCCTGTCCTTATGGGAGGGATTTTCTGGTCTGGACATCACCTCCTGGTCCTGTGGACCGTTGCAGAACTCTTCTGCCGAAAGAAGCCTACACAGAATTTTACTAACACATCTAATGTCTATTTAATATGTCTATAGAGGGCGTGGGGAGCCCAGCCCACCGACGCCTGCCGACAGATTTCAGTTATTTGATTGCCTGTGTTCCATGGCGTGCGAAGTTGCTGCACTCTTGTTGAAATGAAACTGTTTATGCCCTAAGGCACCCTGCAAGAGAATTAAGTTGGTCTGAATATGGTTTTTTGCGGATGTGCCACCCGTATCCAATTGCCGCCTCATCGCATATAGCGATGAGAAACCTGGTATTGCAACCCTGAGAATTGGCGCTAAAAGGACACGCGAATTAAAGCCTTCTTGACTTTTCGCTGAAATCGCTGTACGCCTTGGAATATTGAGATCTCGCAGGGCATCACTTCACGATCCAAGCTATGCCTACATTGTCTTTCCATCCCCTGTGATGTCGGGCACAAAATTTGAGAATAAGCTTCTTGAGCTGTCTATGAAAAAACTGAATATTGACCCTTGGGTCATAAATGTTGATAGTGTCGGAGACGAAGGACCCAAACATTCAGCATGAAAAACCGCAGAGATCTTGTCTGAACAGGACAGGGCTGCAATTCCGAGATAGACGAGCCAGAAGTTGATTCTACCAGAAATACTACTTTGAATCTCTCTCTG
>BHFT01018701.1:0-42632 GCA_004320025.1 Laticauda laticaudata | reverse complement strand
TGGGCAGTTTGAGCTTTTTGAGTTGGCGCAGAAAGAACATTCTTTGTTGTGCTTTTTTGATGATGTTTTTGATGTTACGTGTCCATTTTAGGTCTTGTGATATGATATAACCTAGAAATTTGAAGGTCTTATTGTCTACTTGTACAGGTCCCAGTGTGAAATATTTTCTTCCTCTACTTCCAAAATTAGTGTTACACTATAAAGAAGGGCTTTCCCAGAAAACAGTTTTCCTTTGACTTCCAGGTAGGTTCTCTGAATTGTCTGAGTTCATTTCACATAGGCTTTCATTTAGGTATTCAGATAATGAATACATCCACATCCCAACGAGTGTGTTTTTTTAAAAAAAAGTTTCTTTCACAGCAACAGTAGGAAGAATTGAGGCTAGGACAAAGAGAGGCAGTGACTGATAATAAATACTGTCAACAAAAGTGAGTCCATTAGGATGCATAGTGGCAAAGAAATAATTAGCCAACTTTGTTGAAATGAGCTAATTTAAGCCCGGGGGGGGGGCACAATGCCCTTTGAAGGCATTATTAAGAAGATGGTATAATAGTGCTTTGTGATTATTTTTCAAAGAAAAATTTCTTCTAGTGCCTTGAAATTTTAACTCTGAGTGGCTTTGAAAGAGATTTGTCTGGTGCTTTGATGATGGGGGAAGGAAGGGGGGCTGCCATTACTGCTTCAGAAGNTGGGGGAAGGAAGGGGGGCTGCCATTACTGCTTCAGAAGAATGGGGGGGGCGGGACAGATGGACAGACAAGGTGTCCCTGCATCTCTCCCAAACACACATTTTTTCCCCAAAAACCTTCTTCAGGGAACAGCCTTAACTTAACTCCAAGGCCCAGTCTTCTCCAAGAACCCTGTTTTCATCTAACTTGTGTGCCCTTGGATATCAGTATACGAAGAATAGCACAAGCCTGGTGGAAACGGAATAAATTGACTTTTTTCTTTCTCCCTTTCCTTCCCAGCCTTGTGTGTGTGTGTGTGTGTCTGTGTGTCTCTCTGTGTGTGTAGGGTGTGCATGTAGCAATAGCAGATCAAAAAGCCTCTGTGTTCCTCAGTAATAAAAGCCAAACCTCTCTCTTTTGCAGCTGCTGGGAGAAACTGAGTATGTAAGCATGCAGGAAAAAGCCCAGACTGCGCACACCACAGCTATTATATCTGGGGAGTTTTGTTTAGAGAGAGGCCCTCCCCATTCATGCTTCTTGGAGTTTAATAATAATGAAATAAAAGTTTCCATATTTACAATATTTCTCTCCTGCACCATTTTTTTTCCTTTAACACTTCTCTGTTGGACTCTGGGATCGTGTTTCAAAGTGTAATTGAAACAGCATTTCCTCCCCACCCCCCACTTCTGGAATGTACAGAGGAAATTATTCAGGATTAAGTTATTCGAATTCAACTGACTCTTATGTGGGAATTCTATCTGTGGAAGAGACAGAGGCAAAGGGAAAAAACAGGGCCTGGATTCTAACTTGGGTGCTTGAGCTATTGCAGAGTTTCTGGATAGCAGTTTCTGGATAGCAAGTGATAATTTGCGACCTTAGCCATTCTTACTAGAGATGTATAGGCTTCTTAGCTTTTATCTATGCATTGTGTGGAACTGCAAACTTTTATTTATTGTCTGAAGGTTTTTATTTTTTTCCTTTTGCTCTCTTTAGCCGTTATAGCTACTGCAGTTAAATGTGTCTGAAATGGATTTTTTTCATTAACATCATGTCCACCTATTAGCTCCTATTCATAATTTTACATATGGCAAATGACATCCTCTCCTGCATTATTTTGAAGATCATAAATAATGATTTTCAATTTTTTTTAATCTTTCAAGAGCTTCTCTTTGGGAAATAAGGTAAGATGACAATAACAAAGCTACTCTTCTCTGTACACATAGATAGATAGATAGATAGATAGATAGATAGATAGATAGATAGATAGATAGATAGATAGATAGATAGATAGATAATAGATACAGATATAAGATATAGATATTAGATAGATATATATGATAAAAAAGGGAAAAAAAACATTCATTCATTCTTTTCCTCACATAGTTAATTAAGTAACTTTAACAGATGTCTATGGAGATTTTCAGACATCCAAGACATGCTTGTCCAGAGGTATTTTTTCAAGAGACAATAGTCTGTATTGTTTTTTCTTTGAAGATGTTTTCCCATCTCATCAAGAATCTTCATCAGCTCTGACTGGATGAAGGGGAATGGAAGGATTTATTTCCTTGCAGACAGCTGGTTATTTGCATTATTTTAGAGAGACATTTGAGGCCCCTTGGAGGTTTATCTGTGTCCTCAGGGTCATCTGGGTAGTGCAAATGAGTGTGAAGCCTTCTTGGAACCGCCGGAAGAACTGTGTTATAGACTGGAGATAGATGATGTCGTATCTCTCTCCCACAATTGAGAGGGAGCTGCAAGGAATATAAATCCTTCCATTCCCCACCATCCAGTCAGAGCTGAAGAAGCATTCTTGGATGAGAAGCAAAACATCTTCAAAGAAAAACAAGAAAGTCCAGTTGCCTCTTGAAAAAGCACCTTTGAAACAACCATGACCTGGATGGCTGAGAATCTCCATAGATAACTGACTGAATGTTTTTGAGCTCTTTTATATTGTAGCTATTTTTAATGATCCATAATATTTTGGGTGGTACATATATGTCTCTGTATGTATATGTATGTACACATATGTAGGGTTTACAAATATACTTTGCTAAAATTCCTGGTGGCTGTTGTTTCTGCTATCTTACCTGTCTTGTAATATTGGCACAGTGAGTTGCAACTCTTCATATAACTATCCAGAAGAGATAGTGATGCACACGTGGTAGACATAAGGAAGTTATACTTTTGCTTTAAAAAAAAAGTATTTACAAAAACCAAAATGTTATTCTCCCAATTCTACTTGATCAGCAAGCTAAGTCTTTAAAAGGACATTTACATTACACCTTTAGGATTCACTCTATATGGTGTAGCTTATTTCAGAATTTTAAAAAATGCACAGAATAAAATAAATCCTTTGGAGATCAAAGTTCCTTTCATAGTATATATGTGGAAGATGCTTTATCTCATGGGACTAAGTGAGTATGACTAAATATGACACACATAAGTTGGGCTTTTCTTATAAGTTTTGTTATTTCCTGAAGCAAAGAGCAGCATTTGTTCTTCTATCCAGCATTGTCGGTTACACACAGTACTAACTGATGCCTTGACTTGTGCTTCCCTCCAATCTCAAAAGTAGCTCAAAAAGCCACAGGAGCTTTGATGAGTACAGGAATATGTTCCCACTCTTTCCACACTCTGTCTGGTAATAGCATATACATCATGTACACAGGCATATCTTTGTGCATTCCAACAGCATTTGTGTATGTGTGTAACACTTCTAAAGAACAGAAGGATTTTAGAACAACCTTCCCCAGCACTATGCTGGTGAATATGCAATTTGGTTTATAGCTGTCCATTGGCTCCATGAAATGTATTCAGTAGATACCCTGACTGAATGAAAGGGTTGTCATCAAGCACATTTGGAAAACACTGGATTAGAGAAGGTTTTTAGTACAATGTGATGCCCAATAGACACACACTTTAATCTCCACTACTAATAAGCTTATGCTATTGCCATTTGTATTTCTTTCCTGAGGGGAGATTTGAGAAATTTCAGTGTACTCTGCAAGAAGCACGTTGAAATAATGTGCATCCTATTCTCTCCTTTTTATTACATAAAGGAGAAGTTCAGAGTAATTTATTTCCATTGTGAGACAAAGTCAGCTTAATTTGTCATAGGATTTTCCAGGCCAATTCAGTTTGCAGGGTTGGCCTGGTCTGGATTCCTTCAACTAAACAATGTCATCTATGAGGACTCCAAAAGTGTACCTTCTTCATAGCAGTGCCTGCCCTTTTGAATGAAGTTCATCCTGATTACTGGATGGCTCTCAATTGGATGTTGTTTGAAGGGCCTTAAAGACCTGTCTCTTAAGCTGAGGCATTTGGTGAGGAAGAGTGAGATCTGATTGCTTCATTCAACTTACCATTTTAAAATCTTTATCTTTTATGGATTGAATTGTAATTTGATTGTTGCAAATGGCCAAGAATCATGGAGAGCTGGACAACATATAGGTTAAAATCATCATCATATTTTTTTAAAAAAAGAAAAATCTAGGGAGGTACTTTTGGTGATGTTTTTGCTGTGGTCAGTTAGACTTAATGATTTACTTTTGATCACTCTATTACCATTCATTGGCAGATAGTTTATTGATTGTATATTTTCTTTGCCCTACTGGACCTGATCACAGAGTTGAGGGAAAAGATTCAGTCTTTCTAAGATGCATCATTTCCGCTACAAAATGGTTAGAACAAGAAACATTTTATTGTTCACAGTAGCAGTGAATCGGTGCATGTTCTCTTCGAATTTCAAAATGTTCTCTTCGAATTTCCTAGTAACAGGCCTTTTGCTTATCTTGAGATTAAGTAGAACAGAAAAATGTTTTAGTGTCACTAAAGCTCCCAGTAAAAATTATGAATAATAACAATAGTGTTCCAAGTATGACCTTGCAGGCAATTTTATACTGAATGTATCTAAAGCCCATGTCACACTGAACCAACGGATGCAAAGAGGATGTAAAACGGACAAAAAACCTTGCCATCCGTTCGAAAAACGCGATGTACTCACTGCCTCCGTTTTGCTTCTCTCTATCTGTCCAGCATCCGTTATTGACGTTTCATCCGCTCCAAAAGTTTTTGGCTGCCCAAAACTTTTGCACGGAAAATGTATCCAGTTCGTCCGTCTGCATCTGCTACGCATCCCGTTACGCATCCGTTACGCACCTGCTATATCCGCTAGGCGTCCGCTACGCATCCGCGGAACTCCATCCGCCCAGACGCAGGGAGGAAGCGGAACGGATGCAGAACAGATGCAGAAACGGATAGCCTAACGGATGCAGAACGGAAACAAAGTGTTTAAATGCGAAAAAACGTTCGCAGAGGGGACCTATCTCGGATGTTAAGGATGTCTACAGGATGCCTAGAGGATGCCTAGAGGATGCCTAGCGGAAAACCTATACTGCCATTAAAAAGGGGAGCAACTCACCTGCATCTCACTTTCAGAACAGCACCCCAGCGGTGCAGACCTCTGCAGCCTTCATCTGGCTCTTCCTCTTCCAACAGCACCCAGTCATGTTCACCGTGGATTGTAACAAAGTCCTTTCAGCAGCCACCATCGTTCTGCAACAGTGCGAAGCCATCTGCAGGCTCTGTGAAACTCTACTGCGAGAAGAAAAGGAGCCACCCAAAAAGAGTCGGGATCTGAAGATGGTTCGCCAGAAGAGCAGAGGACGGACTGTACTACACAAGCTGATGGTGGAGCTCAGGAACGAGACACTTGGGTGTTCCAGAACTTCATGAGGATACCTCCAGCCATGTTTGACGAAGTTGTGCAGCGCCTGACACACAGGTTGACCAAGCAGAGAACCAAATTCTGCCCCAGGCCTGGAACCTGGGCTCAAGGTGGCACTCACTCTGTGCCCACTGGCCTCAGGGACCACCTACAGGAGCATGCAGTACGGCTGGAGGGTGCCACCCAACACCATCAGCAATTGTGGTCTCAGAGAAGTGATGCAGGCCATCATCGAAGAATACAAGGAGGAGCTCCTCCAGTGCCCCTCCACTGAAGAAGGATGCGAAGAAAGTTGCAGAGCAGTGGTATCAGAAGTGGAACTTCCCCCCACACCATTGGAGCCATAGATGGAAAGCACGTGGCTGCAAAGCTCCAGCCAGTCGGGTCCACTTATTTCAATTACAAGCGCTTCTTCAGCATCATCCTCTTCGCCATGGTCGATGCTGACTACAAGTTCATGTACATTGATGCTTCAGGCAACGGGTCATCTTCAGATGCCCAGGTATAACACGCCAGCCACCTAAAAGGAGGAGCTGGAAGGCAAGCCTCATCATGGGCTTTCCAGATCCAGACCCCCTGCCAACGACACACAAGATGTGCCCTACTTCATCGTGGGGGATGACGCCTTCTCCCTCAGAACCTACCTCATGAAGCCCAACACCTCCAGATGCCTCACCCGTGAAGAGAGGATCTTCAACTACAGACTGTCCAGGGCAAGGCGGGTGGTGGGAGAACGCCTTTGGCATCCTGGCCAACAGGTTCCAGGTATTTCTCACCACCATGCAGCATTGCCCAGAGACCGTTGAGGAGGATCATGGAAGCTTGCTGCATCCTGCCACAATCTCATGCGCACCCGCTACCCAGTCTTTGCAGAACAGGCTCGCTGGACCTCCAGCAAGGCAATGGGGACATGGAGCCTGGGGAATGGAGGCAAGGGCGAAACCTGATCGACCACTGAGGATGTGCAAGGCCCAACAGAGCCTCACATAAAGTGAAGAACAGCGCAACCTCCTGAAACACTGGTGCAACTCCCCAGCTGGAGCAGTGGAGTGGCAAGACAGGATGGTAGATGCTTAATAGATGCTTCCTTCAGCCTGTCTCATCACACGGATGAGATTGGGCCATGTATGTTTGTTTCCTACAATGAACAGGGTGTTTAATAAAGAGTTGTTTATGTTGACATGTGTTGATAATTATTACATTATTATTGATAATAAAGGGCCAAATGTGTGGCACCTGGGAGGGTGGACCATACAGTCCCACTATGCTTGCACTGGAGGTTTATCTATCCCACTGTATCCTAACCCATCCCACAGCTTATTACCCATCCCACAGGTATCCTAACCCATCCCAAATCTATCCTTACCCACCCACAAGCATGCAAAGGCCTTAAACCATTTCTAAAAGTTTCCAGCAAAACTTTTATTAAAAAAAAGAAATGAAGCAAGGTGTTGTGAATCAAAAATAGACTTTATTAACAACAAGCTATAAGACAAAAATGGTCTCTGGTACTCCTCTGGTCGCTCAGTCTCAGGGGTGAAGGGTGCAGGTGCTGTGGAGGTGGCTGGTGCTGGAGTGCTTGTCATCAGCTCCTCCAAAAGCAGAAGCAGCAGAAGCTCCAGCCCCAGAAGAGCAAGCCCGTGCTGCAGAAGCCCCAGGAGAACCAGAGTGAGGGCCAGGGGCGGGATGGCAGCCCTGTCCCTCTTGCCAGGTGCTGGCAGCAGATGGCTGAGGCTTGGCTGTGCTTCTGCATGGTTGTGGGTTGCTGGCTGGCAGGAAGGCTGGCAGGGAGGCTGGCACCAAGGCTTGCAGGCAGGCAGGCTAGCCAGCAAGGCTGGCAGGGAGGCTGGGTGCAAGGCTTGCAGCGGGCTGGCAGGCAGACATGCAGGCAGGGCAGCAAGGCAGCCAATCCATACGGCAGCAGGTCTTTCCTCTGAATGGCAACCTGCTTCCGAGCTGCTTCCATTATATCCGCGGGGCTGACGCAATGCATCCTCCCCGCATGCGCAATTAACGCCAGGCATCCGCTAGGCTTCCGCTGTGCATCCGCTTCATCCGCTTGGCGTTCCGTTCTCATCCGCATCCGTTTCACGTCCGCTTTGCCTGAGGCCCCCCGGAAGCCTGCCGGATGTGCCATCTGCCTCCATCCGCTTCCATACCGCTAGGCTTCCGTTCCGCATCCGCTTTGCATCCGCCCTGCGTCCTCCCCGCATCCGTGTTATCCGCTCCGGTTATGCAAATTTTTGCCCCTTTCGAGAGCGGATAACAACGGATGGAACATTTTGCTCGTCCGCTGTGTCCTTTTTGCATCCATTGGCCAGTGTGACATGGGCTTTAGTCCTTATTCTTAAATTGTGATACAAAAGTTATACAAATCATCCAAACCACGGCAGCCTGGTAAAAATTCATAGAATGAAAATTCCAAAACCATGCCTGATAGCAGAGGTTTCTAAACTTGGCAACTTTAAGACTTGTGGACTTCAACTCCCAGAATTGCTATGCTGGCTGGAGAATTCTGGGAGTTGAAGTCCACATGTCTTAAAGTTGCCAAGTTTGGGGGCTCTTGCTAATAGCTATTGATGTATCTTTGAAGATAAGACCACCTCTGCCATCAAGTTAAGAATGCTTTTAATAGCAGGTGAATTTAACAAAGCCGTTAGGTGATTAGAGCTGCTGCTCTGTGAATAGGTTGTGGAAGCAATGATCGCAAGTGCCATTTACTTCCTATTAATTATCACCCAGGTGATCAATAAGCATCTCTTTGCTGCTTCCTGAATAAACCATTTCAGTTCAAAGTAGAAGAGGACAGATTAAGGAAAGGAGAAAAATCTGCAACCCAATTCTGTTCTCCACTTTGGTTTGGAAGCTGAATAAAACAATGTCACGCTGTTAGTTTTGGTGATGAAGATCTTCAGATGATACGCAGATATAAAAAAAAGCAGCTTATTATTTGTGTGTGGTTGGGAGGTACTGCAACATATTTGGCATGCTTGTGTGATCTCAGCAGCAGGTGAAACCTACCAACCATACAGCTTCATTCCTCATTGTTGGATTATTTATTTGCTTATTCATTGGTTGCTTTCGTGGTGGAGATGATAACTTGGTCCTCAACACCAATAAGACCAAGGAGCTTATAGTGGATTATAGAAGGAACAGTTCAGACATCCAGCCCNCATTGGTTGCCCTCTCCCCTCTTTGGAAAAGCTTTATAGCTCCCGCTGCCTTAAGAAAGTTCAAAACATTCTCAAAGATCCATTTAATCCTCGGAACCCTTTTTTTGAACTATTACCATCTGGCAGATGGTACAGAATAATAAAAACAAGGACAAATAGGCTGAAAAACAGCTTCTATCCCAGGGCAGTAGCTCTTTTGAATTCTGCTGTATAGTGCAGTGTTGGTGTGGTGTCGGGGATTTTCGGTTCAATGTGTGAAGGGTGAAGGATGTGTGTTGGTGTTTATTTTCATGGTCATGGTCATGGTCATGATGTGCACTGAAGATGGTGTTTGATTTCATTGTACGAGGTGCAGTGACAATAAAAGTTAAGTAAGTAAGTAAGTCTATTCCACTGTTTCTGCTGGAGCTGAAAATAAGATAACAGGCTAAAGCTTTGGACTCTGGGGAAGGAGTGATTAATATTGCTTGGTAATGGTGATTCATTTATTAGATTTTGATCCTGCCTTTCTCTCCCTTGTTGCAAAATGGCAAGGAAACAAACTACAACTCTGGGAAGGAATTAATTCTAGGTTTCAAAGGTACACTTTTACCTGGGGATGGCAACAACTAGTGGTGCTATTCTACCAATTTGGCCTGGTTCTGGCATACCGGTAGCACCGAAGATCAGCAGAGACCGAACCAGTTCTCTCTGAGAAGCTGATGTTGGGCCTATCCGCCCACCCAGGCTCCCAAACTGACCTTTATTTCCTGCTTTTGAAGCGCAGCTGCTTTGTGCGGCACAGCAGATTGCCACGCATCAGCTGCTGAAGTTACGAGGAGAGTGCAGGATAGCAGGAAGTGAGTAGGAAAGCCTCTGTGCCTGTGCAAAGTGTGTGTTTGGTGCACCCACACAAAGTTCGTGTGCGCGCACAAAGTGCGCCCACTAAGGCACGCCCTCCAAACCGACTTTGAAACCCACCACTGGCAACAACAGCAGGTAATAGAGAAAGATGCCTTTTTCTCAAATGGGCCTCAAAGCACCAGACACGATGTCATCCCAAGGCATTGTGGGAAATGAAACTGACGGATCACCGAGTCAGCTGCTCAGCAAGGAGGACCAGCCAAGTGACAAGCTGGTGGGTGGGTCCTTGAGATCCAACAACTGCTCATGCCAAGTTTATCCTGGCATTGAGAAGGAATGACAGAATGGATTCCATTTGACCGGTACCGAGTTTTTGGCATTACTGTAGAAGTGCAGAAAAGAACAACCATCCCTTTGGCTCTCTCATTGCTGAAGTTATGCCAGTGACCAGTAGTTCAGCAAATTCTTTCCATATCCGTTTAAATCCTGGGAGTTTCCAGGAAAGCTTGTGTAAGTTTGCAGAGAATAGAGGAAAATAAATTTAGTAAGACCATTTTGATGGGGGCAGAAAAGGATCGGTGATATCCATAGATAATTTTTTTAAAAAAAAATCAAATTGCCAGCTGCGACTGAGTAAAGAAAATGGATCCTTTTTTATGAATGTCCTTTAAAAAAAAATGATAGATCTTTGTATGGTCACAGTCATCATTTTAATACCGTTAAACTGTAGGTTTAAGGGAGCTTTTCCCATTTTTGGAGCTGGTTTATTAAATGTAGTCTGGTAGAGCCGTAATTCCTATGATAAGTAATAGATACACAAATTGATATCAAAGAATTTGCTATGTTTTCTTCTGCTTTTCAACAGAATAGTCTCCAAAAGCAGCTTACAGTAATAAAATGGAATAGAATAGGTGCTGGGATAGAGGTAGCCAAAAGCCCCAACCCTCAATAGAAACTAAAAGATATAATTAATGTGAGAAGGGAAGACCAGAGGAAAAAACAGAGACATCATTTTGACAATGCTATAACAGTCATTTGTTATAGAGCAACCTGGAATCTGGTAAATCTTCCACTTCTTAGGGGTACAGTGGAATGGAAAAGGGAATGTAATTTCATGATGACTTTATCTTGGCAATGGAAGTTAAACTTGTTAAGAGCCCACCAAAATCACTGCAGCGGTGGGGAGGAATCATAACCTTCGTGAAATCTCCCTATAATGTGTTTATTCCTGTCTGGGTCTATAGTAAG
Source organism: Laticauda laticaudata (assembly GCA_004320025.1). Lineage (NCBI taxonomy): Eukaryota > Metazoa > Chordata > Lepidosauria > Squamata > Elapidae > Laticauda > Laticauda laticaudata. The sequence goes on along the minus strand of BHFT01018701.1, from coordinate 31,975 downwards.
GGAAAATACAATTCCAGGGGAAATATGATGTTTATATATATTGAGAAAAAGATCATTACTTTTATAATATAGTGTGTAAATTGTGCACGATATGAGGAATTATTCCTGATCCTGTCAAAGACTGTTGACTAGGGTGTATCTGCAGTTACGATGTTAAACATTTAGTGCTACAAATGCATTCAACAACAGTTATATCCAGTGGTGGGATTCAAATAATTTAACAACTGGTTCTCTGCCCTAATGATTTTTTCCAACAACCAGGTCACCAAACTGCTCAGAAACTTAACAACCGGTTTTCCCGAAGTGGTGTGAACTGGCTGAATCCCACCACTGGGTATATCCACACTCACAGGAGCATACGGGTATAAATCAGTCAGTGTCAGTGTCCTGTATTTTGAACCTGATGGAGAATTATTATTTTTTCTCTGACTCACTTCTGTAACATAAACTAGTTCATCTTTTAATCCTGGGGAGTATCAGAAATAAGGCTTTGCTAAACACCTCTTGTCAAAGCATTAAAGCAGTTGCATCATTTAGATGATCACTATTTCAAAACTTTTTGCAAGGGATCTACATCCACACCACCAGATTGCCAAAGAGACCTTTTGAAGCATCTGCAGAAGCTGTTGCCTCTTTTGGATCTTTCTGTAGCCCTGCTATTTTTTTTTTAATGAAGAATTGCATTTTCTTGGTAGAAAGTGGTGTATTTAAAACTTAAAATTAAGAGACTACCAGTTTCCTCCACAAGCTTTCGCTGCCACCTTTCACATGTTTCTTTTTATTGCACAGATACTTTCATGTAGGAAGTAGAAATAATAAACATGATTAACATGCTTCAAAGCCTTACATAATGTACAAAATGCCAAAGAAGAATATTGAATGTGCACAATCACAGGTGGCAAACATACAATAAGTTTTTTCCAAACTGGCAGTTTTTCAGCTTCTTAAAATTTAAAAATACACATTTAAAGGTTTCCCACTTGTACTTATGTTTTTCAAAACTATTTTGACACTAAGATGCTATCATCAAGGGCATGCTTTTATTTTTGGGAGTATAAAACTTGGAAGAGTTTTTCTCTTTTTACTTTCAAACTGGGCAACAGCTGCATATTCTATTCTTTAAGGCTTTAAGCTTTGGACTACGAGTTTACAAAAATCCCTTATCCTCTCTCCATAAGAAGAAAAATGTGTCTCTCTCCACCCCCACCTCCAGAAAAGTCTGCAATTTTTCTTTATCTCCCCTCTAAAATTCAGCTCTCTGAGAGGATGCTGTGGGTGGTAGTGGTTGGGAAATGGGAAAAATGATTGTAAAAACTGCAATGTATCATTTGGCATGGTGATATAGCAGCACACCTGGATAGAAAAGCCTGGATAGGTTTTCTGATAAGGGCATGACTCCATTTAAACAGCTTTCTGAACAGCTGTAATTGTAGAGGCATTTTACTCAAGTGGGAAGTAGGCTGAAAAAAGATCCATTTTTAACAATCTATACCTGAATGTCAGAGAGTTGATTGAAGATACTGTCTGCGTGCCCAAATTTGACCACGCAGGGGTTAAATACAGGACAAGACCCAAAGTAGCAGGGCCAGATTTCCCGGCAATGGAAAACAGGCCATGGTCCCCCACCCCACTTGCAAAAGTGTGGCTGTGAACGTAATAGTAATACTGGTAATGTTAAGAGGTTAAAGCTAATTTTTTTTTTTTTTACTCATCAGGAGAAATGTGGTAGGAGAGAAATCTTTTTACAGATGGGAAGACTATGGTGTCATGAAAACTGCCTAAAGGCAAGGCATTTGGCTGGTAGATTAATATAGCTGTCTGGAAGTGTACAACGTGTGTTTGTCTGTGGTGAAAAATTAATTGGCCTTAGGTTCCTACAGCATGAGCATGAGGCAAAATAGACATGAATAGATGTGATTACTGTACATGAGACACATATTATTTATTTCATAGAAGTGAATGCATCTTTAGGGATATGACACAAACTATAGCATTTTGCTAGAACACGTCCATCAGTAAAGTAAGCTGGGTTAGTAAGGGTTGATATATTTTTTAACCATTTTCCACTGCTTTATCTTTTTAAGGATACTTTCTAAGGATACAGAATATGGTATTATATTAATAATTATTCATAATTCATCAATAATTGAAAATTGACTACATAGCTGAGTGTTTAGTAAAATGCAGTAATCAAATACCCATCCCTTACCTTCTCTTTTCCGTAGTAATTCCGTAATAAAAGTCACTCAACAGTGAGATGGGCAGCATATATATTTTTTGACTCCTGACGAAAGTCTCTTTTCTTTTATGTACACTGAGAGAACATGCACCAAGACAAATTACTTGTGTGTCCAATCACATTTGGCCAATAAAGAATTATATTCTATTCTAATATATAAGAATGGAATATTCATTCAGACCACTCAAAAACTGGTAATGGGAACTCTGAAATTGCATCTGCACAATGAAAAGGAATCTAGAATCAGTTCAGATCTAGATTTAACATGCCAAAAGTAAAAGACTAACTTGTATCTGAATTCCAACAGAAGAAAATGTATGTAGCCCAGGGTTGAACTGTTGGGTTGTCTGTGATCTTGGATACTTTGCTTTTTTTTTTTTTAACCAGGCGAGGTAGCATCCTTAGTATGAGAGAGAGTGAGGTTTGCTGTTTATTTATGTATGGTACTTTGCCCTGTCAGTCTTGGTACAAGTGTGGTTTTCTGCTTGTTGGTTCCTTGATTAGAATACAGTACTGTTTTTCAAAAATTGTTTCTCTGATGTTGTTTCATGTTTATCTGAGTGTTGAGTGAAGGGATATTTCTCATCTGTCTGTTTCCTTTCTAGGCTTCTGATTGTACCTTTTAAATGATATATAAATGGGATTTATTTATGTCTATAGGTCTATTGATTGTTGATTTGTCTGAAAGCCAAGCTTCCAGGAATTCTCTAGCATTTTGGGATTTGGCTTGATCTAAAATGTTAGCAGTTTCCCAGCTGAAACTGTGGTTGAGCCTGTCCAGGTTTAAGTGATTTTTAACATTTCTTTTGGCTGCCAGTTGGTGCTCATGAATGTGGTCTGCCACATTCCATAATCTGGATTAGATTGTAATACTTCAGGCTGTAGACTGTATAGACTAGGGGTGTAAACTTGCATCGTCACAGCATTGTCACATGACGTATTGTGACTTTTTCCCCCTTCGCTAAACCAGGAATGGGCCTGACCAGCACATGATGCATCTAGCCTGCAGGCCGCAAGTTTGACACCCCTAGTATAGACTGTCCGCTTCTCCAATTTATCTGCCCTTTTTAATTTTCCCAAGCAAATAAATGTTTTGGAACAAGTTTGTTGCTGCAATGCATCTCAGAATATTTTCTTGCTTTCATAGTGTACTATTATTACTCTTTTAAGAATGGAAAGCTTTATTACATTTCATCAAATCACAGAGCTAAAGTGAGAACAATGAAATAAAACATCTTCATGCCAATCTTCACCCATTTAAAACACACACATAAACATTCACATCTCGAGCAATATATTCCTGGCTTCCACATAAGAAAAGCTCACTTGCTTCTTTTCAGGAATCACCTGAATAAGGTGGAAGTCAGCTCAAAAATAATAGTATTAAATACAGTCCCCATTGAGGGTTGCTCTTGTGGTTATTATTGTTATTCCAACTCCTTTGATGCTATAATAATCTCTTCATCTGTGAAGATTTAACTTCTGAGGTTTGAACACACCTGAGATGCAAAACACAGAGTGATGTTTGAGGGAAAATTCCAGTTGTCCGGCTAGGAGTCTTGCTGAGAAACAAAGGTCACAGCAGTCTTCTTGTTGTTTATATCTGCTAGAATGTGCCTTGTACAACAAGATCTTGTTCAGTCCATGCACAGTGGCTTCCTCTGGGAGTTAAATTCATCTTCAGATGTAGCCAATAATCTAAAGGACTTCAAAGACATACTGTACATTTGCACAATCTGAGTAGTACTCGCTAGAATGTTTGTTTGTTCAACTTACGTGGCTGCAATTTTTTTTTATTACAGCAGGGTTTTTGTCCATTCCAATGATACTTTTTCTAAGTCTTTTATATCCTAGTATCTTCTCAAAATGTTAGATTACTTCCTAGTATTCCTGCCTAGAGAAGATACCACCTTCCCTGTATTCCCACCTGGATAAAACTCCACCTACAGAAGACTATTTTCTATTATGATATAGCTCATTTCTGCAAATAGCTCTTTTCTCTTTCAGAGCTCTGTGGCAGTTCTTATGAACAACAGAAGCCCACATCTTTCTGTGTGTTTGCCAGACAGATAGAATATCTGTTGTCATTTCAGACAGCCAGTCCTTTTTATGATAGATGCTCATGAATGAGATCAGAGCCACAGATGGGAGCAAGTGCTTCCAAGAGCTACAGCTCACCGTTACATCCTTCTAACCATTGCACTGATTGCCTCAGCAACAGCTACAGTTTCCTCATAAGGAAGAAATGGTAAATTAGAGGCCAGGTGTAAAAGTCCCATTCCTGCAGAAAGCAGCCACCTGCCTCCATCTTTAGCTGGTACAGGCATTTCAAAAACAAAAACAAAATCCTTTGGAGGTTTACTGGAGAGAAGGCCAGGTGTGACATAGTTAATCTTGGGATATTTCTCCTTCCTCCTTCACTGGTGGCAGCTGGCTGAGAATTAATTCTGCCAGAAGAGGAATTTGACAAGGTGTCATTGATCACAAGCTAAGACTTTTGTTCCCTTCTTTGAATACCCTAATTGCCTAAGTACTTTGTCTCTTTATAAGGAGGGATGGTTGACATAAGCTGATTGGGCAGGTTTGAGTCATTTTCTGCTGATGTTTCTAATCTGGATGTCTGAGGAGTGATAGCACTGTGTATCTGAACAGACCTAGAAGATTTTCCTGCTCTGTTGCACTCTTTCTGTATCTACTGAAGATGCAATAGACAAGACAGGTGCCAAACTCAATTGTGTTATGTAACATTGTGACATATTGTGACATTTTTTTGCCTTTGTGGGGGTGGTCTGTGTGTGATGCATTCAGCTTGTGGGTCACCAGTTTGACAGACCTGGACATTCAACACTTGTATTCTATTATTATCAACCAATATTCTCAACACTTTTGTATTTGGCACTGTTATCTTTTGGAATTATCAGGCATAATTCCAAAAGTATGTTTCTTTGAGCTTTTACAAATGATATTCTACTTAATTTTTATGTTGTTTATCTTTCCCTTTTTAAAAAAATTACAGGGAGAAGATCAAGGAGTTCATGGGTGGTTTTCTAAAAGGTATAGTCACGACAGAACTGGAAGAGCCTCAAAACCAAATGTAACAAGCCATGTTCTGCCTTGGAATGAGGAGGTAAGTGATACTTTGGCCCAGAATAACTACAGGGAATGCATTGGTTGCCAATACACTTCTGATATACACTGCTCAAAAAAATAAAGGGAACACTTAAACAACACAATGTAACTACAAGTCAATCACACTTCTGTGAAATCAAACTGTCCACTTAGGTAGCAACACTTATTGACAATCAATTTCACATGCTGTTGTGCAAATGGAATAGATAACAGAATGGAAAGCATAGGCAGTTAGCAAGAACATCCCCAATAAAGGAGTGGCTCTGCAGGTGGTGACCACAGACCACTTCTCAGTTCCTATGCTTTCTGGCTGATGGTTTTGGTCACTTTTGAATGCTGGAGGTGCTTTCGCTCTATGTGGAGCATGAGACGGATCCTACAACCCCACACAAGTGGCTCAAGTAGTGCAACTCATCCAGGATGGCACATCAATGTGAGCTGTGGCAAGAAGGTTTGCTGTGTCTGTCAGCGTAGTGTCCAGGAGCATGGGGCGCTACCAGGTAACAGGCCAGTACATCAGGAGATGTGGAGGAGGCGCGTAGGAGGGCAACAACCCAGCATCAGGACTGCTAACCTCCGCCTTTGTGCAAGGAGGGACAGGAGGAACACTGAGAGCCCTGCAAAATGACCTCCAGCGGGCCACAAATGTGCATGTGGCTGCTCAAACAATCAGAAACAGACTCCATGAGGGTGGTATGAGGGCCCGACATTCACAGATGGGGGTTGTGCTTACAGCCAACACCGTGCAGAACGTTTGGCGTTGCCAGAGAACACCAAGATTTGGCAAATTTGTCACTGGGCGCCCTGTGCTCTTCACAGATGAAAGCAGTTCACATTGAGCACATGTAACAGACGTGACAGGGTCTGGCGACGCTGTGGAGAACGTTTGCCTGCAACATCCCTCCAGCATGACCAGTTTGGCAGTGGGTCAGTAATGGTGCGGGGTGGCATTTCTTTAGGGGGCCGCACAGCCCTCCATGAGCTCACCAGAGGTAGTCTGACTGCCATTAGTATCGAGATGAGATCTCAGCCCCTTGTGAGGCTAGATGCTGGTAGGTTGGCCCTGGGTTCCTCCTAATGCAGACAATGCTAGACCTCATGTGGCTGGAGTGTGTCAGCAGTTCTGAAAGACAAAGGCATTGATGCTATGGACTGGCCTGCCCTGTTCCCCAAACTGAATCCAATAGCACATCTGAGACATCATGTCTCACTCCATCCATCAATGCCACATTGTACCACGACTGTCCGGAGTTGGGGGATGCTTTAGTCCAGGTGTGGGAGGAGTCCTTCAGGAGACCACTGCTACTCATCAAGAAGCATGCCCAGGTGTTGTAGGGAGGTCAATATAGGCACTTGGAGGCCCACACACACTACTGAGCCTCATTTTTGACTTGTTTTAAGGACATTACATCAAAGTTGGATTCAGCCTGTAGTGTTTTTTTCCACTTTAATTTTGAGTGTAACTCCAAATTCAGACCTCTATGGTTGCTAAATTTGATTTCCATTGATCTTTTTGTCTGTTGTCAGCACATTCAACTATGTAATGAACAAAGTAGTTAATAAGAATATTTCATTCATTCAGATCTATTCCCTTTACTTTTTTGAGCAGTGTAGTTGAAGGTGATGGTTGTTATTTTCAGAGTCCAATAGGGTTGATACTTGGTCAACTCATCCAATGCTATTTTCCCAACATGAAGTTAAAAGCCCTTCCCATATACAATTTGAGGAGGGACGCAAGGGAATAGTGTTTCTCAATCAAGTTCTCCATGCATATGGAGTACTTCTTTGCAAAAAGATCTGTAGAATCTCTGGTTTTTAGAGGCATAGTTGAAAATGGAATTGTTCTGGAAAACATTTGGCAGCTCATGTAGATAAGCTTGATAACAAAGAGGTCATTGTTGCTATAAGATTTACTGTATGTTGTGGAATTTATTTTTATTGGATTCTGTGTAAACCAACAAGTCTAGTGGCATACAAATACTATGATACATAAAAGGACTGTACATCTAGCTTGTCTATGCTCTCAGCCTTTATTCTGGAATTGGTTAGTAGACTATCAGGCACAACTTGTAGATATCTTATTATATATAAGAATGAGGCTAAGTATAATAGCTGTTTATTCAGTATATAGCACACAAAGCTTGTATAAATGCACCAGAATTTAAATTCTAATCTTATTCATTCTGTGTTGGTTCCTGCTATGCCAGTTATCATTCCCATCAAGAGGGAGAGAAGGTAATTTGGAGTTAGTGATTCTGCAGGGGGAACGTTTAGAAAGTGTTATTAAATGAAACATTGAGGTCATTGAATTGTTGGAGCTAACCCGAATCATGGTTTGCTAAATCAGCCAGAGCAACAGCTTCAAAATCACATAAAACCAACATCAGCTTAATAATCTGATGGTTTAGTCTTTTGTGTGTATTAGCCTGATGCAATCCATTAAAATGAATGGGAAGTACAAAAGAAAATTCGAATATTTGCTCTGTTTCTATTCTGATGCTTCACAGAAGTTTCATAATGGATTTCAGCATTTGATGTCAAGCTTACATTCTCTGCCAAAAGTCAGTAACAGCTGTGAATAGACTAATTCTTGGCTGAGGAGACCATTGTTTTATGAAATGATCTTACAATAATTGAACCTATCCTGAAGGTTTATGTTCATAGCGGCTAAACAATGTTTTTAAATACTGCCAGGGAGGTTCTACAATTAGTTCAGGCAAATAAATAAGCTTTAATTGATTCAGTTTCCTCCTCTTTGATCCGGCTCACCTCCTGCAGAATCTTCAGCTGAGATTTATTTACAGGGTTTGGAGTAATGCTCTTCACTGCAACACAGATACTTCCATCTGGGCATTTCAGCTGCTGTTTGGCTGCCATTATGACAGGAAATAGAGAAGCTATTAAAAATGCACCCTACTGGAATTAGTCTATTCCACCTGTGCCGACAGAGGTTTGCTGTGAGTCCCATCAGTCAATTATTCCAACTAGTGTGGTCCAGAAGAGAGGCCTTCTCTGCCATTGCACCTGCCCTCTGGAACATCTTGCCCCCCCCCCATGTGAGGGCCACTCCTACCCTCCTGACCTTTACCCACACTTCACACCTTTGGATTTTAGTGGTTGTCATTTATTTTATATATGTAAAACATCTTGCCTCCTGTTCTCTTGGGATGTTTCAGAAAGGATAATACATTTAAGTTTCTTGCTTTATTCGGTACTTGCTTTATTCAGTATTTCAGTATTCCTTTGCACAGGAGACTGATCAGCATCTTACATTAATTTCATGCAAAATAACAATAGCATGATGTGCGTTGTATTTATTGAAGCATCACTTCTGAAACACTGACTTTTATGAGAAGATGCTCTGTTGGGTTATATTGGGGATTTTCTTTGATATTGTTCCATCTCAGCCATATTTTTTTTTGTTTCCATATCCTCAGCTCCTATGACTTTAAGGAAGCTTGTGACTAATCTTCTATTTCAAGTATTACAACAATACCTAGGGAGCAGCAGCTGAGGTGTGCCAGATGAGGGTTGAATGCAAGAAGCAAGGACATTATGAATCACTGCTTGGATGGGATTATCATTGCAACAGAGATGTTAAGAAAGGGAAAGGCCCATTTTCAGCAAGATTGTGGATTCAGGAATTGTTGTGCTGTAGCTCATAATTGTGAATGGTGGACGTGGGTTGACTGCAGTGACCTCTGTTTCTTACCTTCAGCTGGAGATGCAACTCCTGGAATTAAATATTACCCATATTATGTGTCGTAGCAAGAACTTTTTCAGTGTCAGGAAGAAATAATTAAAAAAAATTTTCTCAGCAGAAACATCTCTGTAAAATAGACTTCTTTTGTATGACTTTTTCTATTCACTCCCTTTAGGACAGTGATGGCGAACCTTATTATTGTGGTGTGATGAAAGTGTGTGTGTATGACGGCACCCACAATGCAATGCGCCCTGCCTCCCTGCGCAAGTGTGTGCAACACCCCCATCTTGCCCCCTTACCTGCACTGCATGGGCTTCCCAGCTGATTTTTGGCCCATTTGAAGATGTTTTCACCCTCTTGAGGCTCGAGGGAAGTGTTGAGGTAATTCCCCGTTAGGAGAATGAGCGCATACAGGGAGACGTATTTGAGAGAAGTGTTTGAATAATACATAAACACACACAGTGCAGAGATATACTTGTACAGTAAATGTAGGTTTTTACTTTCCGAAAGTTTAAGCAAGTTCAAGAAAAACAGTCCAAAAGTCATTCACAGGTAAATCAGTCAGTTTTCATCCAGGGATAATCCAATAACAAATTACCAGTGTCAAAAAATTCAGTATCAGACTACATCAAATTTCAGTAATATCAGTCAATTAGAAGAAATGGGAGAATGGGCAATATTTTCCAACAGAAGGAAACAGAGATTTCACATCTTCTGAGAATGAAGGCTAAAACAACCCCAGGTTTCCTGGCTCGCATCTTTATGGCAGTTTGAAAACCACACCCAATGCAGTTTTTGCAATCTCTTGAAACATAGTACTAAAATGTCTATTCCTGGCTTATTAATCTAACCCAAATACCTGTTAGGTTTGACTTATATTCCCAACATTCTCCCCTTTTTGGCTAGACAATATATACAACCTTACATTCTAAGTCCATAATCTCCAGCAAGCCTTATGCTTTATAGAGCTTGGGCCTTTGTAAAATGATCTTCTATATTGTTTTCTGACATACAGTATACTAGCTTAATCATCTTACTTGCACACATTGTTCACATTTAAATATCTTAAATCTCTGGTGTTTTGTTCTTGTTTTAACAGCAAATATTTTGAAGCCATCTGTATTGCTGATTGGTTATCTTCATAAACAAACAATTAGAATCTGTTCATCAATTTCCCATGTCATTAGTAATTGTTTATACAAAAACTAAATCTGGGTACATAGTAAAGACAACATGAGAATTCAGCCTCCATTGTTGAAATCAAAGTTTTTCTGTCGGAATAGATCTCCATCCAATAATGCTTTCCCAAATAATACAGCAGTACCCGATTAGATTTTCGTTATTTATGTCCTGTAGCAAAACTTGCATCAGCATATGAAAGTCAAATATCATCATCTTTAAGGCCAAATACAATGCATAAAATGATTGTTTGTTTCAGTTATCTTAAACACATATGTTTAGCAACTTTGCCCAATGCCTCCCAGTCAGTCCATCATTAAATCTTGCTAATTAGATTAACACTTATGCATATCTGGCCCTCCAACCAATTACAGATAAGATAAACACCAATCAAGACTGATTAAATGTTTTCTTATTAAAAAACAGACTTTGAACCCATCACTATGGCTAAAATTCCTGGCTCATTGGTGTCTTCGTCAGTCTACAAAGTTCCCATTTTTAAAACTTTTAGTAAAATTGATAATTTAGATCTGCCTGTGAGATTTGTAATCTTCCCTAGTCTAATCTAAATCTTTAAATATCCAAGATAAATTGGTTTGATTTCTTCTAATTGTTTATTTAAATTTCTTTTCTAATAGTGAAATTTATTAGTAGCCTCTTTGTTCAGTTTGGTGATTAACTATGTCATCAATAATAAAAGCAATAATGAAATTACACACTTATTTCTCTTTAACAAACATGGATCAGCCATGCAGCTAAAAACCATTTTAGCTAATTCTTTAACTATACATTTGGTTCCACTTATGTCTCTATTGCTTTAAGCTTATAAAGACTTTTTTCAATTTTCAGCAATCATTTATGAATCAGTATTATCATTTTTGATACCTGAAGTTTCTTAAATTATAGTGTGTTGCAATAAAAACAATGCATGCAGATATGCTGTCTCTAATCCAAATAATTTACAATGTATTTTTCTTTAGCTGTCCACACTAATGCGCCCTTAAATGTAGTAGCCTTTCAGACTAGGTGCAAACACCTCACCTATCATTTGCAGTCTGATTAAATCCTTTGTACTACTAACCTGGCTTTATGGGGTTACAGTCCCATCTACACCTGTCTTCAGTTTATATATCCATTTACATCCTATGGCATGTTTACCTGATGTAACTTACATTTTCGTATACCTCATCCTTTTAATGATTCCAGTTCCTTAATACATTGCTTCTGCCAAAGCAGCACTGATCCTTAGCAGGATACAGTTTTTTAGTTCACTATAATTACTTGGAAACTCATCACTTGCATACACACTGCTGATATCTATCAGGTTAATCGTGTTACACGGGGTGAACATCTCAGTAATACAGGCTAACTGGTGACTTCCTGTGCCACCCTGCTCTGTTTCTTCTATCTCTTCTGTGCCTTTCTACTATTTCCTCCTAGTGCTTCCTCTTAATGCTATTGTGGTTTACTTATTTTATCTTTAGGGACTGTTTGGGTGCCAATAATAATATCATTGCTGGATTCCTGTTCATTTTACCCACCCAAACTTGCTCGAGAAATTTGCACTAGCACTTCAATAAACATGAGCTGTGCTTGATCACAAAATCTAAATGATTCTAATGTTGACCTCATAAGCCCTTCAAAAAATAACTTTTAGCTCTATGTTGCACTTTCAAAGTCTTACTTGGTCTTACTTGTGAGGGAATATGCACCCATGCTGGAGTTCCAAATGTGTGTAGGTAACTGAAATTTGGTTTTCTGCCATGCCAATGAGTGAATGGCAATTCTCCAGTTGTATTAACTACATTGTTTAAAACATGATTACTACACATTAATTATGACACATTCAGCCTCAAGAGGCCAAAAAATGGCCCTTCCTGAAATACCGGAAGTGCTCATTTTCAGCCACTGGAGAGCCTCCGGCTGAAAAGGGGACCATTTTGGCACTTCCAGTATTTCCTGAAGTCCCATTTTTTTGGCCTCATAAGGCTTCAGAGGCTTCCCTCGAGCCTCTGGGAGGGTGAAAACAACCTTCCACAAGCTCCAGAAGCCTCCAGAGGCTGAAAATGGGCACTTCCGGTCTTTATGGAAGTCCTGTTTTTCGGCCTCCTGAGGCTGCAGAGGCTTCCCTTGAGCCTCAGAAGGATGAAAATGGCTTCAAAGGGACTAAAAATCAGCTGGGAGGCACACGCATGTGCAATGCAGGTAAGTTTGGCTGGGGCTCGTGTGCCTGCACAAATGGCTCTGTGTGCCATCTGTAGTATGTGTGCCATAGGTTCGCCATCACGGCTTAAGGAGAAACATGGGTTGTCAAGAGGAGCAAGGCTATCTCTGAATTGCCACCAACCCATTGGCACCACCTCATTTTGATTTTTAAGAAACTATTGAATAACATTGTATTTTACCTGGCATTTTGAACAGGAGTTGACGGATTTAATCTTTTCGTCATCTTTTATACGTAATCTTACATTGTTTCTGTTACATCTGAAACACTGGATGCCATGGCAATTATATGGACAGCAATTATACATGGCAATTATAAGGACAGCAATTATAATTATAAGTACAATTATAAATTTAATTCTCACTTTATGGTTAAAACATGCCTCTTTTCTTTCTATAATCTACTCACTTGTTCTAAATTCATTTTTTTTCTGTTTTATACAAAAAGTCTAAAAGGTTTTTCAGTCAGGGATAAATGTTGATATTCTCTTTTCTTTGATTAAAAGAAAAAGCAATTTAGCTGTCTTATCAAGTTCCATCATCTTCATCACCCTTTTCTCATTGTGGGTAGTGCCAAATATTTTCATCTTTATATGCACAATAATCTTGCTGCATGTTATCATAAATGGAAACAAAATTCCATGACTTTTTTTTTCTAATTGTCCATCAATACAAAAGGGAGGAAAAAAATCTCTGGTTTCAGTTGCACATTAGTCTTTAAAATCTCCTGAATCAATGTGTGTATTTGAATTCCCATTTTTCTAGGTTTTTTTAGCCATTCATCAACCATGATAAAATGTCTCTTCTTGTTCATGTTTCCAACATAAATTTAATATAAATTTATACTTTATAGACAATTTCTCTGGGGACGTCTCAAGGATTTTTTCAAAGTCAAAATGGTTTTGTGGGGAATAAGTTAAATGTCGATTTTGTTCTAAAATGCTTGAAACGTGTTAATATATGTTAAAGAAGATTAAGAAATTTTAAACAATTGTCTGCCCAAAAGACCTCTATAAAAATGGGATATCAAGCTTACATGGAACTGCACTAAAATGATACAATACTTACCTTGTAACTTACGGAAATGTATGTCAAATAACATTCAGATGGTGCTAGTTAAAGGTGATAGGTTCTTTTTTTTTTTACTGCTTTCAGTGGAGTAAAATAGCAGAGGGCCATTATTGAATAGCAAAGGAACTTTTCTATACTCTACATTTCTCATTCATGTAAGACTGCTAACTTTCAAGATGCATAACATATGTTTATCCATGATAGAGTCCTATTTTACATGGCTCTATATTACTGTAGAAGACACATCAAGATCAAATATTTGAAAGTGTCTTCAGGCAAAGTTCCCTGTGTTCAAGAGTGCCTGGATGTGATAGCAAATAAGTATAATGCAAAGTTCTCCCTGTTATGTAATTTACTTGAGTAGTTGGTGGTGGTATTTTAAATTTATTGGCCACCAACTCCAATGGACTCTCTTCAGCACACAACACTAGAAAAACCCCTTTTAAAACAGAGTTCACAAATATTTGTTTCCATGGGCTAAATAGGTGGCCCCAAACTTATTAAATTATAAATAAGTTTCTTTTCCATCCAACAATTGTCATAATCTTGCTAATGCAAGGCATTAATAAAAGTACATATTATTGTGTCTTCAGTGTGCTATTGTATTTTATAAGCCAGAATTACTATGGGGAAGCCAATAGTAATAATGAAAAAATAAATAAAGTCTTAAGTTGGTGGCAGTGCTTAACGAGCAGAATGAGCCTCAGAGGGTAGAAAGAAATTAGGAAGAAACTGCAAAATAATTAGAGAAACATGGGGTGGAGGTACACAAGGACAGAACTAGCACATATATTCACCATAGACTTTAACCCTGGCAATAAGAAGCTCGGTGTGAGTTAAGATTCTTGAACAGGAAATTCTCACCCTTCTTAAAAAATGGTGATTCTCCATATAACTTTGAGGTTACTGTACTATAATAATGTTTTGATTAAAATCTGTTGGATTTGGAACTGCTTTTTCCAGTGGACTTGTGTTGATAAAAACAGCTTGGGAAATATGCAGCAGCTGCCAAATATCTTGCTCTAGCTGGACAGACTTCCTTTTTTTAGCCAACACAATATTTGGATGGTACAAGTGATGTGGCTTGATGATCAGTTATGTTTAGTCCCAATATTGGCTTGGATAATATTAAAGTGTAAAGCCCATGTCACACCGGCCAACGGATGCAAAAAGGACACAACGGACGAGCAGTATGTTCCATCCATTGTTATCCGCGCTCAAAAGGGGCAAAAATTTGCATAACCGGAGCGGATAACAAGGACGCGGGGAGGACGCAGGGCAGATGCAAAGCAGATGCGGAACGGAAGCCCAGCGGATGGGAGCGGATGGGAGTGGATAGCACATCCGCAAGGCTTCCGGGGGACCTCAGCAAAGCGGATGCGGAACGGAAAGAGCGGATGCAGAGCGGATGAAGCGTGGAAGCCTAGCGGATGCCTGGCGTTAATTGCGCATACGGGGGGATGCATTGCGTCAGCCCCGCGGATATAACAGAAGCAGCTCAGAAGCAGGTCGCCATTCAGAGGAAAGACCTGCTGCCAGACACATCGACTGCCATGCCTTTCCTGCCTGCATGTCTGCCTGCCAGCCTTGCTACCACCAGCCTTGCTCCAGCCTTGCTACCAGCCTCCTGCTGCCAGCCTCCCTGCCAGCCTCTGCTGCCACTCCTGCAGCCTTGCTGCAGCCTCTGAAGTTGCTGCCAGCCTGCCTGCAAGCCTGGCCTGCCAGCCTGCCTGCAAGCCTTGCTGCCAGCCTGCGCAAGCCTTGCTGCCAGCCAGTCTGCCTGCCAGCCTTGGTGCCTGCCTTCCTGCCAGCCTTGTTTCATGTCTGCCTGCCAGCTTGGTGCCTGCCTGTCTGCCAGCCTTCCTGCAGCCATGGTGCCAGCCTCCTGCCAGCCTTGCTGCCAGCCTTATTTCCTGCCAGCCTCCCTGCCAACCAGCAACCCACAACCATGCGGAAGCACAGCAAGCCTCAGCCATCTGCTGCAGCCCTGGCAAGAGGAAGGGCTACCATCCCGCCCCCTGGCCCTCACTCTGGTTCTGCTGGGGCTTCTGCAGCACAGCTCGCTCTTCTGGGGCTGGCGCTTCTGCTGCTTCTTCGCTTCTGGAGGAGCTGATGAAAACACTCCCAGCACAGCCACCTCCACAGCACCTGCACCCTTCACCCCTGAGACTGGCGACCAAGAGGAGTGCCAGAGACTCTTTTTTTTGTTTATAGCTTCTTGTTAATAAAGTCTATTTATGATACACAACTTGCTTCATTTCTTTTTTTTAATAAAGTCTTGGTGGAAACTTTTAGAAATGGTTTAAGCCTTTGCATGCTTGTGGGATGGGTTAAGATAGCAGTGGATGGGCAGGGATACCTTTGGGATGGGTATTAGCTGTGGGATAGATAAGCCTCCAGTGCAAGCATAGTGGGACTGTATGGTCCATCCTCCCAGCTGCCACACCTTTGGCCTTTATTATCAATAATAATGTAATAATCATCCACACATGTCAACATAAACACAACTCTTTATTAAAATGCCCTGTTCATTGTAGGGCACTCAACATACATGGCACAATCTCATCCATGTGATGAGACAGGTTGAAGGAAAGCATCCATTAAGCATCTATCATCCTGTTCTGCCACTGTCACTGCTGTGGAGGGGTACTGGAGGAGCTCCTCCTTGTATTCTTCGATGATGGCCTGCACCACTTCTCTGACCACAATGCTGATGGTGTTGGAATGGACACCCCCAGCCGTACTGCATGCCTCCTGTAGGAGGTCCCTGAGGCCAGGTGGCACAGAGTGAGTGCCACCTTGAGCCCAGGTTTCCAGCTGAGCCGGAAGCTGGTGTTTGCCTTGGTCAACCTGGGTGTCAGGCACTGCACAACTTCGTCAAACATGGCTGGAGGCATCCTCATGAAGTTCTGAATGCCCGAGTGTCTTCGTTCCTGAGCTCCACCATCAGCTTGTTGTACAGTCCATCCTCTGTCCTTCTTGCGAACCATCTTCGGATCCGACTCTTTTTGGGTGGCTCCTTTTCTTCTCGCAGTAGAGTTCACAAGAGCCTGCAGATAGCTTCGCACTGTTGCAGAACGATGGTGGCTGCCAAAGGACTTTGTTGCAATCCACGGTGGACATGACTGGATGCTGTGGAAGAGGAAGATCCAGATGAAGGCTGCAGAGGTCCGCACCGCTGGGCTGCTGTTCTGAAAGGTGAGATGCAGACGAGTTGCTCCCCCTTTTATAGGCAGTATAGGTGTCCCTTTGCATCCTCTAGGCATCCTCTAGGGATGCCCTAAGGCATCCTGCAGACATCCTTGATATCCGAGATAGGTTCCCCTCTGCGAACGTTTTTTCCGTTTTTAAATGCTTTGTTTCTGGTTCTGCTCCGCTAGGCAATCCGTTCCGCTTCCTCCCTGCGTCCGGGCAGATCGAGTTGCGCGGATGCACAGCGGATGCCTGGCGGATATAGCGGATGCGTAACGGATGCGTAATGGATGTGTATGTGGATGCGTTGGCGGATGCAGAACGGACGAACTGGATACATTTTCTGCGCAAAAGTTTTAGGCAGCCCAAAACTTTTGGAGCGGATGAAACGTCAATAGACGGATGCTGGACGGATAGAGAGGAAGCCAAACGGAGGCAGTGAGTACATCGCGTTTTTGAACGGATGGCAAGGTTTTTTGTCCGTTTTACATCCTCTTTGCATCCGTTGGTTCGGTGTGACATGGGCTTAACTGTCAGCAGGAGAAAGAGGCCGTTCATGTGGCTGTGATCAAGTGAGTGGGTTTGAATTACAAAAAGGTCATATGCGGGTAGCCCCCTGTGTTTCCAATGCAGTTTTAAAGAGGGAGGCAGGGCTATTCAAGGTTGAAACTAGTGCAGGATCTTGCCCACAGATCTGAGCCCTTTCCTTATGGAGGGTGATCAGTGGTGGGATTCAGCTGGTTTGCACCGATTCACATGAACCCATTGTTAAGTTACCTGCCCTCCACTACCAAAGTGGATCCTGAGTGCTACACTGCAATGGATAAATGGACAGTGGAAAAAGAAGTCTGCTTTCCTTCCTCCTTCCCTCCATTGCAGTGCAGAGCCCAAGAACCACTTTGATTTGGGGGTGTGTGTGTAATTTAACAACCAGTTCTCCCAGGGTCAGGTTTGTCCCACATTGTGGTGGAGCTGGTGGACGGAGATGTGCCAGGCCTCCCACAACAGCAACCTGACCCTGGGCAAACTGGTTGTTAAGTTATTTGAATCCCACCACTGGGGGTAACTATAAATCAACATGGATTAGAACTGTTTTATTAAAACTCCAACATCCAGGCCCAAGATTGACTCAGCCTTCCATCCTTCTGAAATCAGTAAAATGAGGACCCACATTGTTGGGAGCAATATGCTAATTCTGTAAACCACAGAGAGGGCTGTAAAGCACTGTGAAGCAGTATTTAAGTCTAACTGCTGTTGCTGTCTCAGCCTGTCCAAGGAAAAGTTATGTATGAACATGCACTTAATGCATTTAAACAAAGCATGAAGAATCAGGACATGTCTGCTTTACCTAAGAATGTTTTCCAGAACATACAGTGAGATATTTATATCATATAACTCTCTCTAAAATTTCAGGGGACATTAACTTTGGCCTGTAATGTTCTGCCCACAGCAGTTCTGGAGGACCGATATTAAAAAGTTCCATATGAGCCCGAGTCAGTGCTCCTGGAGACAAGGAGACTACAGTTTCAATATCCTGTGTATTGCCCCCTCTGTAGGGACTCATGGACTCATAAGAACTTATCTGATTAAATATCCTGAAATTCTGATCTGTTTTATGTACAACTATGATTGTCAGATCAGTATGATCCAGTTTTTCTGAATGTAGCTAAGTTTTGTTACACTGTCTGTAAAATTAGGCAGACCTTGATCACTCACTGATGATTTTATCATCAAGTGTAATATATTACTATGCTTTGTTCGGTTTTGCTTTATTTTGATGTATAATTTTATGTGCTGCTCTGCGATCGTAACATAGATTGACAATTGACAAAAACACAAGACCGAGAGGAAAGATTTTCATAAATTGTTCTGGCTGCCCAGGAACAATAGTTTTCATTTTATATTTCTTTGTCTAATAAGAGAATATTATATCTGTTTTCCCATAACCAAGATGGACAGGAATGAGCCTAGATCAGTGTTTCTTAACCTTGGCAACTTTAAGCTGTATGGACTTCAACTCCAGAATTCCCTACTAGCATGCTGGCTGGGGAATTGTTGGAATTGAAGTCCATACAGCTTAAAGTTGCCAAGGTTAAGAAACATTGGTTTAGGTAATATCACAATTGGTTAGAGTTGTGAGGCCATAATGTGCTCCAAAATGTTATCAAATATGTCAAGTTGCAACTGGCTGTCTGAAAATATAGCACCTACATTTGTTTTTACTCTTGCTTTTTCCAGAGTTGGAGACTCTTAACTTTTCAGAAAGACATTATTGATTTCTAAGCTCTAAATACCCAGACCATTTTAAAGCTAATATTACAAGAAAGTATGCAAGTGGTTGTTTTATTTTGCATACCTGGATAATACATTTTAGTTTATTCTGCAGCTGTTCACATTCCACATACCTTTGTTATAATTAAGGGTGGGGGGTTTTTTTGTCTAAAGCCAGAACTTTCAGTTATTCAATTGTTTATTTGCTGATAAACAAATGGCTTCAATTTAATTTTTTTACATATACATTAATATTTATTTTAAGGAATCTCAGTCTTATCCCAAGTACATTTTATTTAACATATTTATAACTTACCTACAATGCAGAGGATCTTGTAATAGATTACATTATATAATGTGTTGTACTGATAAAGGAGAATATTTGTAGTTCAGGGTTGAAATGAAGGGCCTTTGGTGCTCCCTGAGCTTAGTTGTTTGAATGCAGACATTTCATTTCTCAAACTAGGTAACATCATCAGTACTAGTAAGAAATGGCTCTCCATTTATATGCCAGTAATTTGCCCTGTCAGTGTTGTTGGGAATTGTCTTGGAGGTTCTTTGGTTCAGCTGTTTAGTGTTTGCTTGTTTGGCAGTTGCTTGATTTGGGGCATTGTTTAGTTCTTGATTGTTGGTCTGATTTTAATTTGATGCTCACATCATTGATCTGATGTTAATCTTGGTATTAGTCTATCCATTTTATTGGAAGAAGTTGTACGTGTGACCTGTTTCCTTTTTTTCTGCACTGTGTTTGTCTTATCTGAATAGAGTTCTTACACAAGAACAAGCCAAATCCAAAAACACTAGAGAAGTTCTGGAAGCCTGGCACTCTGACAAATTGGCCATCAGTGGATACAATCTATATAAACAATATCTACATACTCTGCAGAAGAGATGATGAACAATCCAAAAGGGAACAATGAGACCCAAGTACCTCATCACCAGCAATCAACACCCAGATGAGCATAGATTAACACCAAGATTAATCTTAGACCAACAGTCAAGAAGTAATATTACCTTGGTTAAGAAACTGCCAAATAAGCTAACATTAAACAACCCAAGCAAATAACCCCCAAAACCACTCCCACCAAGGCTGACATGGCAGGCCACTAGAAAATAAACTGGGAGCAAATGCCACTCTTTACTACCGCTGATTATGTTACTTAGTTTGAGTAATGAAACATCTGCAATAAAATAACCAAGCTCCGAGAGCAGCAAGGACCTCTCATAATGTCGAGGATTATTTTCATCAGTAAGTGCCCAGTAATATTTACCATGTAAAATAATGGAGTGATGCTTCATTTTGTTTTGTTTATTGACATTCATAGTCTTCCTTTTTTGCAAGCTAATGAATATTATCAATAACTTAGGTGTCTATCTGGCAGAGGAATGATGTCTTACACACTAATCTTGTATTTAAGAATTCCCATAGTAATTTAACATTGGTTTGGGGTGATACAAGCTAAAATCCAAAATTTTTGAGAACTCAGGTTCCTTATTCTTATTTTTTACATACATACCAGAGGTGGTATTCTGCAGGTTCTGGAGAACCGGTAGCAGAAATTTTCAGCAGTTCAGAGAACCAGCAAATACCACCTCTGATTAGAGATTTTACAGTATCCTTCCCCGCCACGCCCACCAAGCCACGCTCACAAAACCGGCAGTAAAACATTTTGAATCCCACCACTGATACATATACCTGCATGCCTATTCATACACCATAAACTACAAAACTGCCAGAAAATGTATGTATAGCCTAAGTGATGCCATTTTGATTTTTCAGTATAAAGGGAGAGCAAACTTGCATGTGTTTGAAGACTGGTGTGGAGGAGCTGTGGGACATCTAAGGAAGAATCTGCATTTTCCCCTATATCCTCATGTGAGTATAATCTGTTCTCCAAAAAGATGCCAGCTCTTCATAGCTTCTAAGAGAGTGCTTCTTCTCTTTTTCTATGCAGTAAATATTCTTAAGTTCTTCTGAAGTGAATTTACATTTTGTTAAATGTAATTTGGCTTTATCTGAATGATGGTGAATGCCATTCATTCATTCGTTCGTTTACAGCATTTATAAATTGTTCCTATCATTCTGACTCTTTGTATACAACAAAGAAATTAAAATCAAAGTGTACAAAAGTAAAATAATCAGTCTTTTCTTGTGGGCCCCATCATGATTTGCTGGGCTATAGTTTCTCCTAATTAAAGATTGTGCTGTCCAGAAATTATTGGAGTTCAGTACAACCTAAGGACATAAATTTGAGTAAAAATGTAGTCTATGCAGCTTCCTGTCCCTATGATTGTGGCCAAATATGGGAACTCTCACAAAATTAGAATCTGATACAGTAGTGTGGGAAGATCAGCAGTGCAATAGAAAATAATAGAAATAGAAACCATTTGATTTCATTTATTCTTATAAATGGTGCCTTTAGGTTCTTTCAATAGTCACTTTGCTGGATGAGTGGATGAATTTTATAGCCAAAGGCCAGCAATGTAAAAGAGCTTAGAAGAGGAAAACATCAAGACAATAGTGCAATACAAAATAAAGCAAACAGTAACACTAAAGTAATGGGACATTATTTACTGTATCTGAAGAGAAAGTTTAACTGGCATTCCCTCACTCTGCTGATGTTTTGTGTAATGCTTTAAATTTGCACAATACATAGGAGAAGCTCATATATATAAATTCTGTTTTCCAGTGTGCTATCACAGTGAATACAATTGGATAACATTGGTCCAACATTCCACTTTCCTGCTGTGAAGTGGAAAGTTACATGCAAAGAACTTCTTTTTTCCTTTCTAACTTTTAGACTCGTACAACAGTAAAAAAGTTGGCTGTGTCACCCAAGTGGAAAAATTACGGGCTACGTATTTTTGGCTACATTCATCCCTTCAAAGATGGTGAGTACAATAACTTCTCCTTCAAGGGCAAAGCTTCCTTTCTGGAATTTCTCTCCCTTAGCTTCATGCCAGAATATTTTTATTCAAAAAAATTCCCTATTATTGCCTTTCTCCCACAGTCTCACACTGGGCATTGTTGTGCAGCTTCCGAAGAATTATCTAAGTAATAAGCACAAAACAATTTGTAAACCAACCGACACACTGTATGTGTATATATGAAAGATGTCTTGATGTTTTTATGTTTTGTTTGTCTATGTTTGTCTTAAAAGCCAATAAAATAAAAAAAAGAATTATTATCTAAGTAATTGTAACACATTTAACTCCTCAGTGCCCTTCCCAAGTCAAAAGTTTCATGTCTTCAAAAATTTGTTTATGAGACTTTTGAATAAAGTATTTCTTTCTCTCCCCACTCACTCTTAAAAATAAACCAAACAATAAGGCACTGTCACTCCAGGTTTTTGAGATCAGACAGTAACATTTAAGAACACATGGCATTGTAGGTAGCCTGCTAGGACAGAAAACAAATTTAAATTTCAACTTTCCTGCTCTTATTTAGTTAAATTTTCTTTCCTTGTCTTTTAGGAGATTTTCAGTTTTCTGTAGCTTCGGATGATAATTCTGAATTTTGGTTCAGCACTGATGAAACCCCAGCCAATATACGTTTGGTGGCGTTTGTGGGCAAGGTGGGCAACTTTTGATAATAAATTATGATAAAGGCATCGTAGCAGCTTTCCATTGGTCGATGTGCTTCTTACAGCCTTTTTACAAACAGTACCATTTGGCATCATCTCTTTGGTTCCTTGCTGAGAGAGTTAAATGTAAATGAAAATGTAGTGTTGCCACTGGGAGACATATAAACCTTGAACCAACTCAGCTGTGAGTTTTACATCTGGAGACTGCATAATTAAAACCTGGATGTATTGTACAAAATTCAAATGTGTGTGTGTTTGAGGGTCTGTTTGAAATTCTCACATATTACAAGAGTAATATTTTATATGCAAGCCCCCTTCTGTTCCTGTGGTTCACAGCTTGAGCCCATTTGGTTTTTTCAGCTAACATTGTCTTGCATTGTAGGTCTCTTGTCTATGGCTACAGCAAGGTTGATGCTTATTTCTCTCAGTTCATTTAGAGTAGAAATAGAGTTCTCATTTCCGTACTATGTATAGAGAGTCTATTTACCTCTATGTTGGGGAGTAAAGAAAATGCTGGAAATAAGGCACGTTTTCCCATATAAAGGAGGAAATTTGCAGTTTGATTTCAGGCAAAATGTTTTGGTTTATTGAGTTAGTTAATTAGTTATTACATTTATTTATGCACTGCCAAGCTCCCAGATTCTGGATGATTTACAAATTAGCTATCGTAAAAGCATATAAAATCCCAAACAATTACTCTGTGCAACTGCCAGACCAAGCCATCATAACCCAAAACACCAATCAAATAAAAATAAAGCAGGAGCCCAGTGTTACCAAAAAAAAAAAAAGTTTATTAAAGCACACATTATTTTGTAAAAGGTGATTAAACAAAACAATACTGGCAGATTGGAGGAAAGTCTGAATTAGACCTTCGAGGTTAAATTATTCCATAGCCTTAAGGCCCCCAGAAGACAGCTTCTTGGTCCATGACCCTGTTCATGTCAGGGATCAGGGCCCTCAGCATCCCTTGCATGTAGAGGTGGGGAGCATCCAATTAGGAGAGGCAAGTCCTCAAATAACTTAAAGCCAAGTCACAGAGGGCATTACAGATTAAGGGGAAAAAATTGGATTGGCTCTGGAAATCTAACAGCAACCATAACATCATATTACAACTCTCACTAACCAGGCAATTGCATTTTTACCAACTGAATTTTACAGATAGACATAACCCCTAGAAAAGCATATTATAGTCATTTAATTGTTGGGTGTGATCATATGGTAAGGTTTCTTTACCCAGGAAAGACTACAAATGGCACACCAATATAAGATGGACAAGAACTTCTTCTGGTCCTAGGGTCTATCTTTTGTTCTAGTTACTGACCTGAAGTTTTTCTAAAATTGCCTAAGCCACAGATCTTCCTCTTCAAAGGGGTAACCTCCTCAGATCTATTAAAGGATCAGAAATAAAGGAGGATTCAATCTGAGCTATGAAGTCTCTTACAGCATGAGGCAAAGACTTCTCCAGCACCTCTGGTCTGCCCTAGGATGATTTTATGCAGCTGGTTATCATGATCAGTAGCTGTTGAAGGACCTGAAATCTAGGAGGGCATGTATCTAACAGAACTACATGCCTCCTTTAGTGATGCATGCTGAGTCTGCCCATTCATGTGCTGCCAGGTCATGAATGAAAGAGGTCTTGTTTTGAACAAACTTGATATTTACCAAGACATCCAGAAGTCTAACTTTCAGATTCAAGTCCCAAAGGTGCTTTTTCAGGAGGCAACAGGGCTTTCTTGTTTTTTCATCTTTGCAGACTTTTCGCTTCTCATCCAAGAAGCTTCTTCAGCTCTGACAGGATAGTGGGGAATGGAAGGATTTATATTCCTTGCAGANTGTAATCTGCAGGTTTTTTTCTCTGGAAATCCATTCCTACTCCCACACCATTGAAAGGTTATTCACCCCAAATTGTATAGCTAAAAGTCTGTAGAGATTCTCAGTCATCCAGGTCATGGTTGTCCCAAAGGTGCTTTTTCAGGAGGCAACTGGACTCTCTTGTTTTTTCTTCTTTGAAGATGTTCAGGTTCAAGGGTGAGTACCTAGGAACAAATGGAAATCTGCACCAAATTGTGCTTCCTCTTTTTCCTGTAACAGCCAATCTATCATCCTTTATCAAATCTATCTCTTCATGACCCAAGCAGTTGGGCATCCTATTAAAATCCATTCATACTGTGAATGCTTTTCTGTTTTCGGGGAAAGTAGCATAAGAAACAAAAAATGTACAAAATAACTTCAGTAGAGAAACCTTCGATGTTTGTGAGTTTTAGCTCAGCTGTTCAACTTTAAAATGTTTGAAAATAGCTAAATAAATGCTTCTGCCCCAATGTTGTTAACAGTCCCTCTGTAGATTTTTCTGAATCTGGGAAAAATGCATTCCTGTGCATTTATAGACACAAATGTAATGGACAAAGAGAGAATTAATGCAACCCCTTGGGCTATTTTGAGTTCTATAATCATAGCACTGTTTTGCTGTTCAGCAAAATCTATATCTTTGACAGAAGCAACAAAGTTATGTTCGAGGCCTCAAGGACTGCTCATTCAAGATTACTGGTGTGCTTATACGTTAAATGCTAATGGCCTGTTATACCTTATATGGAATCAGAAAAAGGTTTCAGAGAAAAGGTTGGATTTGTGAAACAACTCCAGAGTTGTCTGACTCTGCCCTCAGCCTGACTTCTCACAAATAGGATTTTTTAAATCTGGAAACCTGAAAGGTATTTTGAGAAGTTAGAGAATTTGGTAATACCTGCTGTATAATGTTTAAAGATGGAAATATGAACTGTGTTTTATTTGAACAGAATTCTCACATGCAATGAGAATGGTGTTCCTACTTTATCCCCTAGTTACCAGAACTATTATATGTGACTACTTTAGTCTAGTCACTCATGCTCTAATGCCTTTGGGAATTGCAACTCTCCAACTTGCAGCCAGCAAGATCAAAGATGAAAGACACCTTCTGAACAACACCAGCTAGGCAGATCTAAATTCTGCAAAGAAATAGCTTCAGGCAAAAGTTTCCTGTGCTTGGAGTTACTTCTCTATGATTCCTTATTCCAACCAAGAGTATGAGAGGAATACGAAGGAAATGCCATTTGTAAAAACTCTTAGTTGCTTTCACAATTGTTTCAAGAAGCCAAGAAGGAATAGGGTTGTTTTTAAACAGCAATGTGAGCAGAATGTTTTTGTACTAGAAAGAGATGTGAAAGGGTTAAACTGTACTTCCTGCACCATTTTTCTCAGCCCTGAATTAAAGCCTCTGAATTTGCTTGTCAGTAAAGAACAAAGAAGAAATAGAACCACTGGGAGAAAAACACATACAAATACTGTGTGTATGATTAATAGCTTGGTTCTAAAAACATTAGGAAGTAGGTAATTGCTAGAAACACTCTTTCAAGACAGAGAAGTTTTCATGTGAAATTGATCAGATTTCATATCTGTTTTCCCTTCCTCTGAACATATGTTTTTATTGCTTATCTCGCTTATATTTCAAAGACTGTCTCTCAAACACTGGGAAGTTTTGAAATCCCCAGGGTGTACCAAACAGATTTATAATCTGTGCTTTTGACATTCTGTTAACAAATTAAAGCAACACAAAATTAAATCTTCCTTTATGGTCATATTTTAAACGTGCATGGCCAATTCCCAGAACAGCCGTAGTTCTCTCCATGTGTATATTTGTAATAGATGCACAAAGGCCAGGGTCAAAACTTGCACATATACGCCCCTTTTCACATATAAAGAACATTCATATGTTCTGATCCATGCCCTTTTCCAACAAATCAAACACAATCCAAAAGGAACAGAAACCTTGTAATGCATTTGCAAAATAATTAGCTGTGATAAACACAAGCCTTGCCAAACTGTGTGAGACTTGACAAAAGATAATAGACAAGAAATAATTTGCAAAACAAGAATTTTCAAATTCAAACTCGGGATACTGGAATGTCCACGAAGCTGGAGTTTCAAAACATCTTTGCCTTTTGCAAAGTACGTCCGTTTCACAGCTTGCTTTTATCTTCTTGAAGGAGGGGCCATTACCTTTCAGCCTTACTCCTGTGTCACTCATGCTGTTGTAGATGCTCTTTCCTCCAAGCAATCCTACACGCATGCACACTTGGCATAGGCTCCTCGGGAACCTCCTCGTCACTGCTGCCAGCCCCCACAATCTCTGAAGGCAGCAGTCTATTCCCTAAAGGTCCTGGCCCCTCATCTGAATCATCGGTCTCCTCAGCCGTCCGCACCTGCGGCTGGCTAACCACACCCAGACCTAGGAACACCCAGACCTAGGTTCAGTGTCACATCCCTGTGTTATGATAATGGTGTGGAATTTTCTGAAATTCCAGCTGAGATTATTAATTTACAGATTAGTTGTTACCTTATAACAAATGTTTCAAAGGCAGTTCCATAGCTTTTCCTCTGGGTGTTCCATTGTTCTGCCTCCCACCTCCTTGAATTTTTCCTCTACAGAAACCAACATGTTTAGTGCCCTGTCACCCCTCCTCCCCATTTTCTTTAAGAGTAATTGGGAAAGCAATTCTGTTGTTACTTTCACAAAGCTATTATTTTTATTCCCTCCCCATAAATGCAAAAACAAAGGGGAAAAAAATGAGATTGGGAGGGATAGGATGCAGGCTGGAACATTGATTTTTTTGTAATTTTCATACTTTTCCATCTTCTTTGATTCCAGCGCTAGGTAGCAGAGATGGGAATGCTAACAAAGACACAAATGATTATTTTTTTTAATTATTTGTGAGCTGAAACTGGGACAGAGACAAAAAGAAGAAGAAAAAGTTGTAGCTGGCAAAGTTACAACTACTTTTATCTCAGGCATTATTTATTTATTCAATTTTTACCCAGCTTTTATTACTTTATATATAACTCAAGGCAGGGAGCATACCTAATACTCCTGCCTCCTCCTATTTTTCTCACAACAGCAACCCTCTGTGGCGAGTTGTGTTGAGAGAGAGTGACTGGCCCAAAATCACCCAGCTGGCTTTCATGCCTAAAGTGGGATTAGAGCTCACATTCTCTTGATTTCTTGACCACCTGTTCAACCACTACACCAAAGTGATTTTCACTGTTATAGAGATTGGAGTCCCTATCATGGGGTAAGCTTACAATTTTTGCATTATCACAGATGTGACCAGTTGCAAGCCATTCTTGTTTGATCGGTCCTTTTCAATTTTGCCTATTTGCAAAAGCCAAGCCTGGTTGAATTAGATTAGTGCTTGAATAAGAGAGCATCAAAAGATCTCAGTAGGTGAGACTGGAAATGTAATAATAATAATAATGATGATGATGATGATGATGATGATGATGATGATGATGATGATGATGATGTAACAACAACAATGGAAGAAAGCAATAGTAACAAATTTCTCCAAATAGCTGTTTTTTTTAAGCAGATGTCAGTTGTCACTAATGAGGTTATTAGGAAACATCAATACTTTTTATTTCTGCAAAAAAATGAAACAATATCTTCATTTCTTCTTCTTTCCCCTGGCCTCTCCTTAGCTGGGCTCTGAGTGGACTGCTCCAGGAGAATTCACAAAATTTAGCTCTCAAGTCTCGAAGCCAATCCGGTAGGTGCTTCCGCCATATCCTTCCATTTTT
Source organism: Laticauda laticaudata (assembly GCA_004320025.1). Classification (NCBI taxonomy): domain Eukaryota; kingdom Metazoa; phylum Chordata; class Lepidosauria; order Squamata; family Elapidae; genus Laticauda; species Laticauda laticaudata. The sequence goes on along the minus strand of BHFT01018701.1, from coordinate 3,774 downwards.
CATTTTGACAGATAGACTGATCCTAAAAATTAAAGGAAAAATAATTCACTGCTTTTGAAACTGACAAAGGGGAGCAGCCAAGTCATGAAGTGGAAGAATGGCTTTTCATTTTTCTTCAGGCTGGTTTGTTTTTGCTTTAACTCTCTCCACTAAAATCTGTGGAAGTGGAGGTTACTGTAGCCTCAAGAGTGCATAATCCATGGGCTCAATCTGAAAGCACTTCATGGAGGTAAGTTGAATTTTTGAATTGGTAAGTCCAAGGCCTAGAATCTTGTTCTCTTTCTTCATCCACCCTCAGGAGAATCTTGTTCTCTTTCTTCATCCACCCTCCTGAATTTCCCAATTTTCTCACAGTCCCCTACTCAGGCCACTGGGCATTGACTCTTTCCAACAAGTCCTGCAAAGAGCACATTGCAGAAATACTTCATATTTCAGTATACTTATGTCAGAGTCTGTGTAATCTGCCCCCATTCAGCTTCAGTATTGAATTAGATCCATGAGATGGACAGAACTGGCCAGTTGAAGCCCTTGTCCCAAAAGAGTTGCTCTGAACTTTTTGCCTGACCAAGTAGAATAATGACCTCCACATTGGAGATGTGGTCGAAGTGGGGGGTTGCTTTTTTCAAAGAGCTTACAAATTCACAAATATCAGGTGGTCATATACCATGTAATTCCACATTTAAAAGTAACATGTTGGGTATTAAGGAGAGTTGACTTTTAGAAGAAACAGGATGCTGAATAACAGCTATGAAAATATATCGAGGCAAGTAGAGAATCTGCAGCAAAGCAGGATGAGTTATGCTTCCCTTAGATACCTGTGTTGTGACCCAACTGTGGAGCAGGGCTTGCTCAGTAATAGCATTGGGATTACTTAATGAAACAAAACCACACATCTTTCTCCTTCTTTATCAGTTAACCAGCCTAGTGAGTTCTTTTTTGCTAGTAATTGCCAGCTGAAAGCAGACTAGTAACTGACCTGATTTCTGTTGTTTGTTTTGCTAACAGCAAACAACTAAAATGCCATTTTATGTTGTTATTATGGTCAGTCACACAATTAGCCAGATGTTTTGGCATATTTGATAATGTTTAAATGCTGGTGATGTTTAAGTGGTGCTCCAGATGTTTTAGGATCGCACCCAAGATGCCTGTCAGTATTGGTACTAGCTTTGCTTTATTTTGCTATCATCATTCTATTTGCAGGTCTTGTTATTTTGTGATTTATTATTATTTAATTTTCTAAAAATTGAGTTATGTCAGTTGATTTCACTGGCTGTAGATGGTTAACTTTAGACCCAACTTTCTTGACCCAAGGCCAGTTTTAATCCAAGTTCACAAAGCAATTTGCTACGTTCTCATAACATTGTAGTTCCGATCAAATAAACCACACCACAACTTGACATGATGGTCTTGCTTACATAGTGTGCTAAGGCTGTACTTTAACTTCAACAAACATTGAACTGTAAACTGCCCATCCTCATTTTAGGCTCTGCAAACCCAGGTTGTCTCTTTCAAAGCTGCTTAAAATGGCAATTAAACTTATTTTTCCATTAGCCTTCTTCCTTTTCTTATTGACTATCTGTTCTGTATCTTCTCTTTTTCCTTTACTGTCTTCTCTTCTCTCCCTAGTTGACACTAAGGCCAGTCATTTTGAAGCTAAGCCACTTTCTGTCAAATCAAAAGTCTGACAGCTTCATTCCCATTGTTTTTATTCTTCTTTCAGTGAAGCTGGCAACTCTGTTATGGCCACGTCTTCTTTTGCTCCATCAGTTCATTGTCAAAGCTGCACCTCTCTTGGCATTTTGCTGAAGAGGTGTTTCCCTTTTACACAAAATTGTTTTCTCTTGTTTTGTATCCTGTCAACAGAAAAACACAGGCCATTTAAGTGGGAGTTCTTCGAAGGTATCTGTTCTGATTCATACAGGATTTTCGGTACTGGAGCTACAGAATCTCTTGGAAATGACTATTTTTCTCTATTTCAATACAGTGCATCCTGTAAGGAAATCTGTAACTGCCCAAGGCAGCCTTTTCTACCATAAAGCAGCTGTTACCTTTAGGAAGTTGTCCTGATGTTTAATCAACATCTTTTTGGAATCTTCAGTCTCATTAGTTCTAGTTCTCTTTCTGGATACAGAACTTCTCTTCTGGTTCTTCTCATGGCAGAGTTACCATGTTTCCTGTCAATACATAATTTTCACATACGGTAAAATGGCTGCAGTTGTAACCCAGTGTGATGCAGAGACTAGGGCCAGGAAAATGTAGATTCAAATTGATCCCCAGCCATGGGAATTCACTACTGTCTTTGGGTCAGTCACTTTTCTTTCACTCCATTGTATCTCACAAGTTGCTTGGAGGGGGAGAAGGTAAAATGGGGGGTTAGTTCTTTATTTTGTTTTTTGCAGGGAGGGTCCTCCTAAACTGTACACTGTCCATTCATGATTTTGTGAGTTTATGCTCTTTTAACACATATAAACTCTTTTGTCCTTTCCATGCAGCAAGGGATTGTTTCGCACATAGTTGTAATGGGATAAAAGTAATGTTTAAATAGATTTCTGTGAAGGTTACAAGCTTCATTTTCCTGGAAGTCACAGCCTATGCACTAGTTTCATTTCTCTCTCAATCCCAATATATATATTTGTCTTTTTCTCTGTTTCTCTTTTTCTTTGTATAGCCTCTTTTTTCTCTTGTATAACCTATGCTGTTATCATCAGACTGGAGGTGACGTGCAGGTCTTTCAGAGTTTCCTCGCTAGGGTCAAGACACTAACTCTTCCAAAGTTTTTACATTTTTTAAAAAGTTTTAAAAATTTTAAGGGGCATGCATAAGTGCACCATCGTGCCTACCATACCTGTCCTATTGTCCCCATTTATTCGTACCTCTTTCCTGTATTCTTACTCATGTTTGTACTTATACTTATTATCTTGTAAATGATTGACAAATTAACTAACAAACTAAATAAATAAAGTAATAATGAAGATGTGTGCTGAATGCTTATTGCTTTTCTCTGTGGCTAGAGGAGAGTGATGAGGACAGTCATTCAAATGAAGGAACAGAATATGAATGGACAAACACATGCCTAAAGACTAGAGGTGCTGAGACAAAGCTGATTACTGGCATGATAGAAATTTTCCAGCAGCAATACCATCATGCTGGTACTTCAGTGAAATTTTAAAAATGTGAATCTTTCAGTGATCTAGCATGGATTCATGCAGGGAGGAATATTAAGATACAGCATGTACTTGTGTTATTTAACAATCAAAGCACTCAGCAGATCAAGAAACAAAGGCCAATATATATTTTTACCTCAACTTCTATGTTGGAGGCATAGTGAGACTGAGAGTAATTCACTATTTCAACTCCAAAAATTATGGATTTAAAGTTCCCTGAACCGCTTGCCCAAAATTTCACCAGAAACAGAAAAGCTCTCTTGTTCTGGAATTTGGGTCACTCAAACCTTATTTATTTATTTATTTTTGAATGAATTTGTTTTCCTGTTCCCATGTGTCCCATTCTTGAAAACATCCCAGTCCTGTATGTATTCTTGGGTGTTTTCAAATCCCATGAAAAACAGAAATAAAAAGAGCTTAACCCCAACCCATGAACTAATATATTTGCTCATGAATTTTCTTGGAAGAACTAAAAAATTTGTTAGATTTTCTCTGAATACTACAAAGCAAAGTCAGGAGCAAGTTTTCTTTTCTTTTTGTTTTTAATAAAGTTTTATTTGGGTTTTCACACATACAAAATACAAGTAAAACATCTTTTTTGAAAATAGCA
>BHFT01018697.1:0-13858 GCA_004320025.1 Laticauda laticaudata | reverse complement strand
CAAAACTTTCACTTCTTAACTTCCTCCTGCACTTTCTTTTCTGGCTGAGTGCTTCTTTGTGGTGGCCATTTCTGACCACTGCTTTACCGGCTTTGGGAAAGCCAGCTGAGGAGGAAAGATCGGCTTTCTTTGACCCTGCTGGAGTCTCCCCCCTCTTCACCACATCTACAGGGTGGCTTGGCCCCGAAGCCAGCTGGCTCAGGGCGCTCCAAAAGCGAGCCCAGGCAGAAACCATGCATGATCATGGATTCCTGCCTGCCGCCGAAGCCCTGCAAACTGGAAGTTTACCTTTTCCTGTTCTTTTTCTTGTTGCAACATTGTCTGTATTGAGCGTTGTCCTCCAGATGGTGAAGAGGAAGAAGTAGGAATTGAAGAACCAGCCGCTGTTCATTTCCTGCTCATTTCAGACAATTCAAAATCTTCAGGTTCTTCTAGATCTTAATCCACTTGTGTAATAACCAATTGTAATTCCAAATAAAAATAGTGAGAAAAAAGAAGCAAGTTAAAAGAAAAGTTTCTTCAGGTTCTTGTACACCTCAATCTAATTGATTGGTTAAATAGCAGAAAAAACCCAAAAAAGGAAGAAAAAAAAACATAAANACTAAAGAAGAGGGGAAAAAAAAAGAAATTCTTCAGCTTCTTCAACACCTTAATCCAATTAAAAAGTTTCAAGTATGAAAAGGTATACAAAAAAAAAAGCCACAAAAAAACCAATATAGAAAATAAATAAAAAGTGCAAGAGAGAGAGAGAGAAAAAAGTAAAAAGACTACTTCCTTAAAAAGAAAAAGAAAAGAAAACGTTAAAACTAAAACTTGTCCTTTAAAATAAAATGCAATAGTAAAAATTGGGCTCCAAAAGCAAAAAAAAGAAAGAAAGAAAGAAAGAAAGAAAGAAAGAAAGAAAAAAAGACAAAAAGACAAAAGCAAGTTCCAAAAGGCCAAAGATTGAAATGACTATTCCAAATAATAAGCTAATAAGGAGGGGATTTGTTAAAGTAAGGAATAGCCCAGCTTAAAAAAGAGAAAAAGAGCACACTGCAGTTATCTAGTTATCCAAGGCTTTTGTTAAGTTTTATAACACTCTTCTCTAGAGTCTTATCATCTTTCTTCTGTAAACTTCAACACCAGACTCCAGATACTGATAGAAACCCTGAAGAGCACTTGCAATAATACTCTCCCATGCTCTTTCCTCTATCTTATCAAATAGGCTCAAAGTCCTTGAAAAGAAGTCTCAGTTCTTTCTCAGCTTTGTCTGGTCAAGAAAAAAAAAAGAGAAACAATATTTCTAAGCCTCTAGATGGCAATGTTACAGTTTCCTCTGCTTTCACTTTCCTCCTCCTTTTCCAAACAAAATATAATAAGAATTAATTAAAAAGGACAAAGGATTTTTTTTAAAAAAAGGCTAAAAGGGAATCTCTAGCCTAAAATATTATAAAGACAAAAAGAAGAAAAGACAAAAAACAAAAAAATAAAGTAGAAAAAAAAGACCAGACAAAGTAGAAAACCATATATAAAGAGCCCAGCAAAAAAGAAAAAAGGAAATATTAATTTGACTTCCTGCTTAAAATCACCGCTTTTGTCTAAGATTTTACAGATTCTTTCTTTTCCTTAGGGTGTTCTTTCAAATCTTAAAGTAAAGAAAAAATTCTCACCAAACCGACACACTTTCTCTTTCCATTCTCTTCCATTTCGGAGCTGTCCCAACTTCAGCAGCTTTCATGGCTGCCTCTTTGCCGCTGGCAAAAAGACCTTCTCCTCGATCTACCAGGGACTTTGCAATATCCCTGGGATTGACAGGATGCACTCTTTACATTCAATGTCTCTTCGGGATGGTTTAGATCCGTTTGGACCGTCCAGGAGCAAAGATATCGGCGGCAATCTCAGACCTCCATCATCGCGATGCCAGCTCCGCCCTCCAAAAGAGGCCAACTTTTTATTTGTATCACATCTTAAGCATAGAATCAAAGGGCTGGAAGGGACCTTGGAGGTCTTCTACTCCAACCCCCTGCTGAAGCAGGAGATCCTATGCCAGTGTTGGCAAACCTTTTCAGCACTGAGTGCTGAAATCAGAGCACATGCGCGTGCATGGGAATGCCAGAACCTGGAAGAGCAGCTGCCTGGTGCACATGCACACACTGAGAAGCTGAGCTTCTGGTTTCTGGCATGCCAGCCACCTGGCCTTCCAGTTTCTGGTACTCCTGCACATGCGAAGACCAGCTGGCTGGCACATCGGAAACCAAAAGCTTAGCTTCTCAGCATGTGCATGTGCACCAGAACTCGGAACAGCAACAAGAAACAGCTGGCAGGAATGGATAGATGGCTCTGTGTGCCACTTCTGGCACACATGCCATAGGTTTGCTATCACCTCCCTATACCATTCCAGACAAATGACCTAAGTGCTAGTGCCCACTGTAAATACATAGCCAAAAAGGCATAAAGAGTTGTTAACCTAATCTTACGTAGCTTTTTCGCTGGTAATATTACACTAATAACTAGAGCATACAAAACATTTGCTAGACCAATACTCGAATACAGCTTATCAATCTGGAACCCACTTTACGTATCTGGTATTAGCACAGTGGAGAAAGTCCAGAAATATTTCACAAGAAGAGTTCTCCACTCCTCTACTCGTTGCAGAAGACCTTATGCCACCAGACTCGAAATTCTAGACCTAGAAAAGCTAGAACTATGCCGTCTTCGGTCTGATCTAAGTATGGTATATAAAATCATACATTGCAATGTCCTACCTGCAAATGAATACTTCAGCTTCAACCATTACAACACAAGAGCACACAATAGATACAAACTCAAGGTAAACCGCACCAAACTTGATTGCAGGAAATACAGCTTCAGCAACAGAGCGGTCAATGTCTGGAATACTCTACCTGACTCTGTGGTTTCTTCCCCAAACCCCAAAAACTTTAACCTTAGACTGTCTACTCTTGACCTCACCTGTTTTCTAAGAGGTTTGTAGGGGGCGTACATAAACGCATCAATGTGCCTATTGTCCCTCTCCTGTTGTATCTTTTTATTTTTTAATATTTTTCTTATATGTATTCATGTATTCATAATTATGTTTTTACTTATACCTATTATCTTGTAAGCAATTGACAAATAAAAAAAAAATCTTTTTGAAAACCTCCAGTGATAGAGCCCTCACAACTCCTGGGGGGAAGCCGTTCCACTGATTTAGTATTCTCACTGTCAATAAATTTCTCCTTAGCTCTAGGACAGATAAGTTTCCACCTCTTGAAATGTTTTGCCCTGTAAAAGCACCATTTCTGCATGATCTGGGACCTCCAAAACTATTCCTAAATTTAAAAAATTTAATGTTTCACAGAAGAAAGCTACTAAATATTATAGGTGGTGATAGTGGTGATAATATGAATTCATTAAAATTACATTAAAAGTGTAATAGAAATGAAATGTATTTTTGTTCCTGAATCGGCACACTAGATTGGTACAATAGTGTACAGCAATTGTGTCCAGTCTTGGCATTTTTAAGACCTGTGGACTACAACTCGAGAAATTTCTCCTTGGTTCTAGGTTGGATCTCTCTTTAATGAGCTTCCACCCACTGCTTCTTGTCCTTCCTTCTGGTGCTTTGGAAAATAGGTTGACTTTCTCTTCTCTGTGACAGGCCCTCAATTACTGAAAGACTGTTATTGTGTCCCCCTAAGCTTCTCTTCACACCAGACACAGCCAAACAACACAGACATGCAGCATTCCAGATGGCTGTATAATCTGTGGGTTTTGTCACCACATCTCAGGGATGTCCACAGGGCACCATTAAAACAAAAAAGTCAAAAGGTCAGCTACAGTGGTGAGATCAAAGCTTCATTTCATGTGAGATGCACATAAAAATCAAGTAAGGCTTTGACTTCACCATTGTGGTGGCCATTTTGACTCTTTTGACAGTATCTTGCAGATGCCCCTTCCCCAACCTGATTCCTTGGAGAAGGGCTCTCTTTCATGAGGAACCCACCCTTAGAGATTCAGTCAAGACAGAACAAATTAAAAATCAAACAATAAGATGGATGCAGAATTTCAAGGAAGTAATTACAGCAGACCTGCCTTTCTCAACCTGAGCAATTTTAAGATGTGTGGATTTCAACTCCCAGAATTTCCCATCCAACATGTTGAGAAATATTTTAGTAGACAAGTAAGAAGGGCCGTGGGAAAAAAAAATCAATAGAATTTATTTCAAGCTACAAATTACCATAAGGAAGAAAAATAGTACAAAATAATTTATAGAGATAGTACGCAGATAATCCTCAATTTATTATTGCAGTTGAGACATGATGGGGTGACATCACAGCAGTGTTCCAATATTTGAGGGGCTGCCAATAAAGAAGAGGGTGTCAATCGGGTGGGATTCTACCAGTTCAGACCGGTTCTATAGAACCGGTTGTTACGATTCTGTGTAATTTGGAGAACCAGCAAATCATGCCCTTGGCCCTCCTCTCCTCTCCCAATCAGACCTTATCATGAATGTGCAATATTGTGTGCATGCCTGACATCGCTGACTGCATTCTCTCCTACCCAGTCACTCCTTAAGATATTTCTTTTTTCTTCCTCCGGATGATCAGTTGTTCCAATCCATCTTGCTGTCTTACTGGAGGCTTTGCTGAAGCCCAGGAGGCCAAAAACAGAGGCTAGGGAGGTGCTGGAAAAAAGGGAACCCATGCCTACCCAGTCACATAGCCATACCCACCTAGCCACTCTCACTTAGCCATGCCCACAGAACCAGTAGTAAAAATATTTGAATCGCACCCCTGGTGTCAAACTGCTCTCCAAAGCACTGGAAGCAATGGATGGAAACTAATCAAGGAAAAAAGCAACCTAAGGAGAAATTTCCTGACAATGAGAACAATTAACCAGTGGAGCAGAGCAGCTTGCCTCCATAAATCATGGGTGCTCTATCACTGGAGGCTTTCAAAAAGAGACTGGACAGCCATTTTTCTGAAATGGCATAGGGTCATCTGCTTGAGAATGGGGTTGGACTAGATGACCTACAAGATCCCTTCCAACTCTGTTATTCTGTGTTCTGAATACAGAAGATCTGTTGTTAAGCAAAGTCACAATTAAATGAGTTACACCCAATTTTACATCTTGTTTGCCATGATTGTTTAGCAAATCACTGCCATTTCTAGGTGAAAATTCTGCTTTCCCCATTGGCTTTGCTTATTGGATGCTGTGGGGCAGATCAGAAATGTTGATCTGTAACCCCAGGATGCTGCAACCATGATAACTGCAGGTTGGTTGCCAAGCACCCAAATTTGGAGATGCTGCCACAATTCTAAGTGCAAGGATGCTCATGGGTCATTTTTCTCAATACCACTGTAAATTGAACCATCATTAAATGAATAGTTATAAGTGAGACCTTCCTGTATTATCCCATCTCTAATTTAAAAAAACAGATCAAGCATATAACAACAGAGAAAGAATTTTTTCCCTTATATGGTGTTCAAGCAATAAATAAATAAATAAATCAAAAGTATTGGAAAGTAGATTTAAAAAGTCTAAGATGAAACATCAACTGAAACCACACACATTTTTACTGTGCATAATTCCAGAGACCATAAACAAAAAACATTATAATTTACTGTATACTGCATCCAGTTTTAGTCACCGTATAAAGAGGTTGAGACTCTGGAAAGAGTACAAAGAAGAGCAACAAAGATGATTTGGGGGCTGGAGGCTAAAACATATATCAGTTGCAGGAATTGGGTATCTTTAGTAAAAAGAAGGACTTGGGGTGACATAAGACCCAATATTTGAGGGGCTGTCACCAGGGGTGGGATTCAAATTTTTAACAACCAGTTCTGTGGGCATGGCTTAGTTGGTGGGTGTGGCTTGGTGGTCATGTGACTGGCTGGGCATGGCCAACTCAACATCAATCACATTGAGGCACACATCTCCTCACCTGGCCTCTCATGGCTGTGGGAATGCTGCAACAGTCGTAAGTGTGAAAAATGGTCACAAGTCACTTTTTTCAGTGCCATTGTAACTTTAAATGATCACTCCACACAAGCAAAGTACCAGAAAAGGAGGGGGAAAAAACTCCAGAGATGTTCCTGAGACAGGAAGTCTAGTCCTGTCAAGAATGTAATCAAGGTAAACGGAGAGGCAGTTTCTGTAAGCAACCCCAGAATGTTTCCTTCCTGCCTTCCTTACAGGATTAGGCCATGAATTTCTCCGAACTGCTTAGAATGTTAACAACTGGTTCTAGCGAATAGGTGTAAACTGGTAGAATCCCACCCCTGGCTGCCACAAAAAAGAGGGGGTCAAGCTATTTTCCAAAGTCTCAGAAGACAAGAAAGAAGCAATAGATGGAAATTAACCAAGGAGACAACCTAGGACTAAGGGGAAATTTCCTAACAGTGACAGTAATTAATTAGTGGAATGGGTTACCTCCAGAAGTTGTGGGTGCTCCATCACTGGAGGTTTTCAAGAAGTTACTTGTCTGGAATGGTATAGGGCTGTGATGGCGATCCTATGGCATACGTGCCACAGGTGGCATGCAGAGCCATTTGTGCCAGTATGTGAGCTGCAGGCAAACTTACCTCACTGGGCATGTGCATGCCTCACAGATGATTTTTGGGGGGTTTGAGGCCTTTTTTGACCTCCCAAAGGCTTGAGGAAGGCTTCTGCAGGCTTTGCAGGCCAAAAACTAGTCCCTTCATTCCTTCCTGTTTTTCTGAAAATACCAGAAGTCATGAAACAGGGCTGGTTTTTGGCTTGCAAAGCCTGCAGAAGCCTGCAGAAGCTGAGGAGATTTTCTCAGCATTGGAAAAATGAAGAAATACCACTAGATTGAAGAGATAATTAAGAAGATATTGAGACTGTGCAGAAATGGACTTATATTGAAGATGTAAGAAGAAGGAGACTGCAAAAGTTGGCTTGAAACTCAACATTAAGAAAACTAAGATCATGGCATCTGGCCCTCTCAATTCCTGGCAAATAGATGGGGAAAAATGGAGGTAGTGATAGATTTTATTTTCCTGGGCCCCAAGATCAAAAAGTATTACCAAAAAGGCTTTAAGAGTTGCAAATTTAATTTTATGAAGCTTCTCCTCTGGTAATACTGTTTTGCTAACTAGGGCATTCAAAACCTTTGCTAGACCAATACTTGAATTCAGCTCTGCTGTCTGGAATCCGCACTGTATATCGGACATTAATACAACTGAGCAAGTCCAGAAGTATATTACCAGAAGAGTACTACATTCCTCTGTTCACAATAGAATACCCTACACCACCAGACTTGAGGCTTAGACCGTGGAAGCCTTAAGAAGTGGGGACTTCAACTCCCCAGAATTCCCCAGGCAGCCATGGGAATTCTGGGAATCGAAGTCTACACATCTTAAAGTTACTGAGATTGAGAAACATTGACTTAATTTATAAGACCCAACCACTATCAAAATGAAGCAGAGTTGTTTGTATCAGGAAAAAGAAGTGGGGAAGAGTTTTATTTTAAAGTTTTATTTTGACCTCACCCCTTTCCTAAGAGGTCAGTAGGGGGCATGCATAAGCGCACCAACGTGCCTACCATCCCTGTCCTTATTGTTTATTTTTAGTTTTTTTCTTATATGTATCCATGTATTCATAACTATGTTTTTACTTATATCTATTATCCTGTAAGCAATTGACAAAAATAAATAAATAAAAAAATAAACACTGTGGGTGGAACTGCCCCAAAATCATTGGGTTTGAGAATCATAGCTTTATTAATAATTGATTCCTGGAGGGGAGAGGATTAAATATTTGAATATATGGGCTGAAAGAGTTTGGTCATGGATCCCTCTTTCCTTAAGTATGAGTAGAATTGGAGATGAATGGATTCATTTTTTGTGCTTTCTTTTCCTGCATCCTTTCAGATGCTAAAAGAGGCCTGAGCTTGAAATACAACCGGTGGATTTAGAAGGAAACAGTGGGCTGTTTGTCCAATGCTGTTTTTTTCCCCCTACTCTTTATTCAGATACTGCAAAGATGGTCTTCCTTCTCTTGTGGTGGAATTTCAGAGTCTTTGTGCTCTCTCTCCTTCTGAAGAAAAGCCTCTCCTTAAACCCAGATGATCCAAATGTTTGCAGCCATTGGGAAAGGTAAGACATGTTGACTTTATTTCAGGTCCCATTTTAAGTAGAACATCAGCAAATATATACATGCACACATATGCACACACACATACACATTCATGCATACAATTTTTGTGTGTGTGTGTACATGTGTTGTTCTCGACTTATGACCTCAATTGAGTCCAGCATTTCTGTTCTTAAGCTAGACGTTTGTTATGTGAATTTTACAACCCCATTTTACAACCTTCCTTGCCACAGTTGTGAAGTGAGTCCCATTGATTATGTTTGTCAGAAGGTCACAAAAGGGATCATGTGACTCTGGGACACTGTGACTGTCATAAATAGGAACCAGTTGCCAAGTGCCTGAATTTTGTTCATGTGGTCCTGGGGATGATGTAACGGTCCCGTGAAAAATGGTCATGCCACTTTCTTTCAGTGCCATTGTAACTTTGAACAGTCACTAAACGAATATATGAGATAAAATATTAGGTAAAGATAAAGATGAAGGTTCCCTTGCGCATACAAGCTAATCATTTCCGGCTCTAGGAGCTGATGCTCATATTCGTTACAAAGCCGAAGAGCCAGCACTGTCTGAAGACGTCTCCATGGTCATGTGGCTGACAAGACTAAATGCTGAAGGCTCATGGAACGCTGTTACCTTCCCACCAAAGGGGTCCCTATTTTTCTACTTGCATCTTTTCTTTCGAACTGCTAGGTTGGCAGAAGCTGGGACAAGGAATGGGAGCTCACACCATTACGTGGCGCTCGGGATTCGAACCGCCGAACTGCTGACCTTTCTGATTGACAAGCTCAGTGTCTTAGCCACTGAGCCACCGCATCCCCTTAAAATATAATAAAATATTCTATAAATAAGTAATATTAATTATTGATTATCTATAAAATATTTTATATTTTGATAAAATAAAAATAATTATTGATTTAAATAATTATAAATTATTAAAGATAAAATATTAAGTTAAGGTAAATCCATAACACCAACATAATATGGTGCCACAGAATCGCAGTAGGAAATAGATGTTACAATTAGTTATCCAACCATCTAAACTGCTGCTTCTGATGTGGCTGCGATGAGATAATCCCAGGTGCCTTTAAATTTCCTGAGGAGAGATTCTTGAACTATATACAGTATTTGGGTTTATATGCATAATATGCTTTATTATGTAGTATTGTATAACAGTAATTGCATGACCTCTGTAGATGTCGTATCCTAAATAAATAATTTGTTTAAGGTAAGTGTGCATCCTTTTTGTATTTAAAAATAAATCCAAATAAACCCCTTCTCAATGTAGCTTTAAAATATAAAACATAATATTACAAAATATAAAGTAATTCTGTATGACCATTGAATGCATCTTAGTCACTATCTTCTTGATATTTTTTGAAGGCCTTGGTACCTGGTGTGCACAGATCTTGCATTCCTGCTTATGGTTTCAGTATTTAAAATATGCCTGAAATATACCTTTTATGTGCGCCCCAATTCCCCAGCTGTGTCTCTGTATGAATCTCTGGCATGGGTTTGCCATTTGATTTATTAGAATTATATACTAGCTTTCGTCAAAAGTTCAAAGCAACATTTGTGTCCTATAGTTATTCCTCTATTCTCTGTACAGGTAGTCCTCAACTTATGACCACAATTGATCCCAAAATGTCTGTTGCCAAGCAGGACAGTTGTTAAGTGAGTTTTGCCCCATTTTACTGTTAGAATTTGCAGCATAAATTCACATCCAGAAACCACACAGACCGATTCAGCAGGATCATTAACTTCTTTATAAACATATTAATGTGAGTGAAGTTTACAATACCATTTGTGGATTCTTTCAACATAGCGTCAGCAAAACACAAGCAGCAGCAGCTCAGAACAGATATCAGTTTCAACAAGCAAGCAAGTTAGTTTCTCTTTCACTTTACAGCTCAGCACAGAGCAGAAATAAACCAGGTCCAGATTCTCTCTTTTAAGTTTCAGCTCCCAATTCAGCTCTCATTGGCTGACCTTGTTACTAAGCTATATTCCAGTTCATGAATATATTCTGACATTTATGACACTGCAGTTGATAGGTTAGTAACCTGGTTGTTAAGCGAATCTGGATTTCCCATTGACTTTGTCAGAAGTCGCAAAAGGTGATCACATAACCCTGGGACACCTCAAGAGTCATAAATACTAGCCAGTTGCTAAGGGATGCTGCAGTGGGCATAAGTCCTAAGCAACAATTTTCAGTGCTGTTATAATTTTGAGTCATTACAAAATGAACTGTTGTAAGTTGAGGACTACCTGTAATTGAGCACGGAATTGTGGTCATAAGTATTAGCAGTTACTAAGCGGGTTACTACATGGCCGGGGCCAATTTTACGTTCTTTCTTGCGGTGCTCAGTGAGCGAACATTGCAGTTCTTAAGAGAGCACATTTTCCCAGATGGGGTCTTTTTTTGGTCAGAAACAAGAAGTAAAAGCTGGACATTGGCTGACAACCACCAAAAATCATATTCACGTGATTGTGGTAAACTCAGAGGTGNGAAACAAGAAGTAAAAGCTGGACATTGGCTGACAACCACCAAAAATCATATTCACGTGATTGTGGTAAACTCAGAGGTGGGCTGTGAACCTGTGGCTAATGTTATGGCCAGTTTGGTGGTCCTGGCTAGTCCTGCCCACTTCACCCCACCCATCCACTCAGTGAGGGCGAAAAATGGGCCTCCTGGAAGTTCCGGAAGTCTGAAAATGGGCTCATTTCCGGCTTCTGGAGGGCCTCCGGAGCCCAGGAGAGGCTGTTTTTACCCTCCCAGAGGCTCGAGGAAAGCCTCTGGAGACCGGGGAGGGCGAAAATGCCCCCTCCCCGTGGTGTAGGAGGCTGACTAGGCCATGCCTTCCCAGCAACCAGGCAGAGAACCAGTTTCTGAATATTTTGAAGCCCACCCCTGGATGTGCTGAAAATGGCCTTAAATGTGAGTGGGTTGCCAAGCACCCAAAATAGGACCATATGACCATGGGGAGCAGGGTTGGTGACAAGTGTCTCTGAGGAGGTCGGTCATAATTTTGAACAGTATCTCAGTGATCTGTTATTAAGCGAGGATTACCTGTATGGAGGGTGCTTGGAGGATGGGGTGAAACAGGCCCAATGTTTGTCCAGCCCCCTCGCCAAACCAAAACTGGAACATGGTCATTTTTCCAAGCTGAGTTCACTCCTCCCTCTTGGGAATCCATGCTGGATCTAAGCAAGATTATATATGTATGTATGTATGTATGTATGTATGTATGTATGTATGTATGTATATTATTATTATTTATAAAATAAAGATGAGTGATTGTCAGTATAAAAAATATCTGTTGCTTCAGGATGGAAGAGTGCTGTCTCAGAAAGCAGTGGGACACAATTTAAGGGGTCTCCTGGACCCATTACATCTTCTATAATAGTAGGTAGAAGCTGTGGGTAGAAAGCCTTTGCCAACCTAGATGGGTGTGTCAGGCCTTCCTCCCTCCCTCCCTCCCTCTCTCCTTTCCCATTGCACCCCTTCTTTCCTTCCCCTTCTTTTCCTTCCTTCCTCTTCTTACCAATAGCAATAACACTTGGACTTCTAGAACACTTCACAGAGCTTTTCAGCCCTCTTTAAGCAGTTTACAGAGTCAGCCTCTGGCCCCCAACAATGTGGGTCCTCATTTTACCCACCTCGGGAGGATGGAAGGCTGAGTCATCCTTGAGACTGGTGAGATACGAAGTGCCAAATTGCAGGTAGTTGGTAGTCAGCAGAAGTAGCCTGCAGTACTGCACTTTGACCACTGCACCACCAAGGCCCTTTCCTTTCCTTTCCTTTCCTTTCCTTTCCTTTCCTTTCCTTTCCTTTCCTTTCTTTTCCCCTCTATCCCTTCCTTTCTTCCTTCCTTCCTTCTTTCTTTCCTGTTGACCACATAACACAGAGTTTTCAAGAACAAATGTGAGTGGAAATGAAACCTGTAATTTTGTATTGTTTTGCAGTTCCGTAGCACAGTACATTTCTTGAGTCCAAGAATACAATATTGATTTTGTGTGAAAGAAGTCAGCAACCTGGGGATCCAATCAAGGAAAAACAAAAATTAAATACTGGAATTGATTGGCTGCCCATGCCAAGATGACTATGATACTTAGATGGTAATAAATCAAGCCAAAAGACTGAGTTAGGGTGAGGTCAAGAGGAGCACATGGGATCATAAAATAATAATCAAGCTGATTGGATTTTCTATGTTAATGAAGGATACTCTAAATAGATTCTGCTTTGATGTTTCTTGCTGGTAGCTGGCATATAGTGGTGAGAAGCTTCTCCTGAGACCCTGAGAATTTAGGGTCTCGAAACAAAAATGTGAAGGCTACCATCCTATTTAAGGTGAAATTCTGCAGGCATTTTTGGACATAAAAATGTTTTTTCAGCAAGCAAAAATAAATTTGTCTCAATCAAACCATTGAACATGGAGACCTTTCTGAGGAACAAAGAACATTGTGGGCTCAAGTGTTCTCTTCTTCCTCCTCCCCAAATCCCACTCCTTTTTAGATAATGAAATGTCTGCAAGAAAACAACCAAAACAAGAGAGCACCAAGGATCACTTATTTATTTATTTGTTTGTTTGTTTGTTTGTTTATTTATTTGGTCAAGTAATTATAAGATAACAGGTATAAGTATAAACATAGTTATGGATATATGAAATGGGTACATATAAGAAAAATAAACGAAACAAATAGGACGGGGACGATAGGCATGTTGGTGAGCTTTTGCACACCCTCCACAGACCTCTTAGGAAAGGGGTGAGGTCAATAGTAGACAGTCTTAAGGTTAAAGTTTTTGGGGTTTGGGGAAGAAACCACAGAGTCAGGTAGAGTATTCAGGACATTGACCACTCTGTTGCTGAAGTCGTCTTTCCTGCAATCAAGTTTGGTGCAATTAACATTGAGTTTGTATCTATTATGTTCTCTTGTATTGTTATGGTTGAAGCTGAAGTATTCATTGACAGGGAGGACATTGCAATGTATGATTTTATATACTATACTTACATCGGACCAAAGGCGGCGTAGTTCTAGGTTTTCTAGGTCTTGAGTTTCAAGTCTGGTGGCATAAGGTATTCTGCAATGAGTAGAGGAGTGGAAAACTCTTCTTGTGAAATATTTCTTGTGAAACATAATCCTTCTCCACCTCCTCTCTTTGGAACCCACTCCCTTCTAGCACTGATCATGTTACCTAGTTGGGTAAGGAAACGTCTGTAAGAAAACAGCCTAGCTCAGAGAGCACCAAGAAGCATCCCAGGCAGCCATGAGCAACAAATGTCTTCCATTGGATCAAGAGACAATTTGATCTTCAGCATCCCAATTGCACAATTCTTGGCCCAGGTTGGTTTTCTTAATGCTGGGAAGGTCAGGACCTTGATGAAAATAATCCAGAACTGCAGAGCTTTTGATAAAAACACGAACTAGTATTAATTATTGTATTAAGTCCAGCTCTGTATCGACCCCTTTGTGCACTTCAGCAAGTAAGTCTATTCTTTAGCACAGCTAGTCCCTCTTAGCTCACCAAAATCCAGCTACAACTCTATACCTCTTAGGACCTAATAAATTTATAGCCTTAAGCTGACAGTATTTTTAGAAGGCTTGTACGTGATTTTTTTTAAGATGCTGCAGTCTAAATCACTGTAGTTTTTTGTTGATTAGCTAAAGCAGCGGTCACCAACTGGTGGGCTATGGCCCACTGGTGGACTGTGAGAAAATTTTGGTGGGCCACAGAGAAATCTCACCCCCAGACTCCCCC